>PNEQ01036624.1:0-11772 GCA_003012365.1 Medauroidea extradentata | reverse complement strand
ATCCTAATCACAGCTAATTTATCCTCTAAAGTTAAACGTTTACGCTTCTGAGACATTTCACACAAAATAAGTCACTCAATTACGACTGCTACACTATTACGTGAAGTGCATGAAAAGAAGAGTAAACAATGACTAAGCGCTACAACACACGTCGCATGCGTGTGTGGTGGGAGGATCGAGTTACACGGCAGCTGCGCGCATGTGTGTGTGTGGGGGGTCGAGATAACGCGAGGCTACGCGCTACCTGCTTACAAGGGGTGTACAAATCGCACTTTCTTAGTTACGACTCGCTGCCGAAATATTCATTGAAGCTGCTGTGCAACTGTTTTCGCGCCCCTTTTTTGCGCATTTTGTCCGTTATTCACTACTTATTATGTGTCCGCGTCCGTTAATAAGAATGTCCGTTATTTGGATAGTATTTCTCCATAAGGCTCCATGTTAATCTGCCGGTGATTGGAAAAATGTCCGTTTTTCGGAAATGTCCGCTATTCGGAAGTGTCCGCTAAGGGAAGTTTCACTGTATAAATATCAGGGAAATTTTGAAATTGAAATCAGGGAAAAATCAGGGAATTTTTTTGGTTGCAGTGGGTGGCCACCATGTATAGCTAACAGCCAATCTGTGATTTTCTTGTATGGGTTGTTACAAGATTGTGATGTGCGTGTTAGGAATTTTTAAGCGACAAGTGTGTTTTCTTATCCAAGTCAGCGCTTTTTTGTGTTCATGGAAACTGGATTTTTAACTTTGAAACTAAAAACATTTTTCCGCTGTTGTAATGAATATGACGTATAACTACTGTATGATGCGACGAAATTTTGAAGTTGGAAAGATGCATTGCGCGCGTGTTTATACCGTCGCAAACTTGAAAGAAAAATTATTTTCTCTTATTGTGAGGTATACGTACAATAATAATATTTTATGTGACATATAAACGGACTGTTCATTAATTACTACTAGTGTAATTTTTGTGCTGTGTTTATTGATCATTTATGGAAGAAGGTACAGTAGAGCCCCGATTTAACGAACTCGGGAATAACGAAAACAGCGATTTAACGAAAGGATTTTCAGGAACCTTCAAAATATAACAAAAAAAAATGTATTAAATAACTAAGTGACTTTGATAAAATGGAATATTAATTGTAATTTAAGTCCTTTAAAAATACTAGCACCGACCGCAGTACATTCTTATTTCTCAGTATAAAAGTTTAAACCATCCATCGAGATACAAAACAAAAAATTCATTGAAAACTTTGGCCGCACAAATGATTTTGAGATACGCACGCGCGGGTGTGGCAGAGCGAGCTTTGCTGTGTTGAATAACAAGTGCGCACCTAGATCCTCGTCCTTGCGGCTAGCAAGTGAACGAGCATCTAGGTACCCAGTCTCCACAGCGCGTCGCTGGACAGCGCTGGAACCAATTCATAGATAGTGCTTCGCGTCTCCGTTTGGATGCGCTGCAGGGCAGCGTGGTCTCTTCATTAATTCTATTACCGATAGAATGCAGTGGTGTGCAGCGTGATTATTCACACTACCATCCTGTGATAAAACAAGCGAGTTTATAAAAAATACGAAATGTTATTTATGCAGGCTTTTTACAACGTATTTATCACCGTAAACGTAAATAATTTGTTTCTCCTATGCTAAAAAACACTAGAGTGCAAAGTATTTTTAGCTAGCAAACCAACAAGTTTGTTTCACGAGTGCGGCTGCATACAATTATAATGGCCGCTGCCGCGCGTATCTAATTATTATTTTACTGTTTTCTCGCAAACTTTTAATCCAGTTTTCCTTGCAGTTTTATTTATTTTTCTACAATTTTTCATGGGAATTTCCTTAATTTTGTCGGTGGAGCAGGTGGGAGATAGACGAAAAGATTGACAGCTAGGCGTGTTAGTCATCACGTCTCACGTGTTGGTGGCGCGCGCAAGGACGGCCTAACTCACCATGCACACGTTCGCCGAGCATTGCATTGAAAGTTTTTGAAGTTTTTTCGTCGATTTTTTTTCTTATTACGGTTGTGGCTTACCTGTTGACGGTAAATGCGTTTTGTTATTGTTTTGAGCCAATATACTTTTTAAAAATTACCTTAAATTCCGACGAAACATGCCCGAGGATTTAACCATTTTTTTGTTATGGGGGGGGGGGGTTGCTAAGTTGGATTAAACGGAACATCGATTTAGAGTAAACATTTTCAGGTCCCATGACATTTCGTTAAATCGGGGTTCTGCTGTATTAAGCACCTAGGCCTAACTGTAACTACTATTTGAAGTTCTAGACATACATGGAATTTGCAGAATTAAAAATGAATTTTCGTAAGTTGGCTTTGAAGGCGCTGTAACTAGAGCTGAATTTTACCTTCCACTATTTCGTTACTCAAAACACGATCCAGTTTGGTATTGGGCTATTTCCTGCCACATTAAATAAACAAAACTATTTGAGATTTACATAAAACTTTTTGAAACTTGTTATATTTGTAACTGTGCTTGCATGTTGTTTAAAGATGCAAATGGACATTTTGAATTATAAAAGAATGACAGATTTTCAAAGTATTAAGTGAACATGAAATTGTTCAAAGTATAACTTAGCAAATAATTGAAAGATTTGTGCACAAGTACTCACAGGATGGTACTTGCAGATAGAAACACACACACATAGGACGAACACATTTCTCCGTGCGTCCGCGGAGAAATGTGTTCGTCCTATGTGTGGGTTTCTATCTGCAAGTACCATCCTGTAAGTACTAGTGCAAAACTATTTCTGTTTTAATTGTAATTAGTAGTGTAGCGGCCTTTCCCGCCATTGTCTTAGCAAATAATTGGTTTTACATTTTTAGGTCTTGATAACTAGCCCTACCTTAAAAACAATTAAAAGTAAAAAATATAATGTGTTATTGTTTGTACAATTTATAAGACATAGGGACTGATACGATTTGGCACAAAAATTGCCGCGTGCAGTTTACACAAAGATGTGACGTTCTGGAAAATTTTTACTGATACGTAGTCATTTTGAAAAGTTGGCAGGTATGGTAATAGAATTAATAAAGCATGCTGCACTGCAGAGATTTCTAATGGAGATGTACAGCACTATATGTGAATTACAGTAGTTCCTGTACTGTCCACCGCCGTGGTGTAGAGACTGGGTTCCTAGATCCTAGTTCTGTCGCCAGGGTGAGGATCTAGGGACATTCTTGTTACGCACCGGTGTCGCTCGGCTGCGCGTACTTATCTCAGTCGCTCTGGCTGCCTAAGTTTTCAACAAATTTGAATTTTAACTTTAATTTTCTTGGCGAATGGTTTAAGATTATCTATGGAGAAATAAGTACTATACACTGCTACCAATGATGGTATTTTTAAGGTAGACTTAAGTTTTTTTTTTTCCCTTCCTAAAATATAGTACACCAATCCCTCGCCTAACGTGACTAATTCGTTCCACAAGATGTGCGCGCAAATTGAAATCGCGCTATCCGGAAAATTTTTTTAATATAAACAATGCGCAATTTTTTTTGCGCTCCAAATTGCGTATGTACTACTTTTTTTTCCACAAATTGCGTCATCAAAACACCATGAAATAAACCAGGTTAAAGAATTTCATAAGTTTATAACTTACCAAAATTATGTTAAATGTGATCGCTCGTTTTGAAAACGTAAACATCCTGAAAAGGTCAGCTGTTCCGCAGCGCGCAGCTGTTCGGCAGTGCGCAGCGAGCGCGAGGTACTTGACCTTCAAAGCACATGACTATTCCCGCGCTCGCCGTTTATTGCCGCGACACGTCGCCGCAAGACGTATCATTATAATTTTCCCGAACACTCGTCAAAAATATCTATCAATACACACCTCTGGAAATTTGTTTAGTTGTTTTTTTTACTCGTAAAAAATAATTGAAATTACAAACAGAAACTACGTCTATAATATGAAACATTTAGGCTACATTAACATACCAACACACAACTTTAATTTTGAAAAAACACATTCATTAGCTTTTGCGGTAAAAATTAATAGTTTTGTGTTATAAAATTAACACATTGTTACAGTTTTGAATGGCCTAAACACTTCCCTGACTACTGCCAGTAGACTCATTGTTTGTTGCTTTAAAAATGTGTCCAGCTTCATTTGTTTTGGTTTCTTTTGCTCTAACAAATTTTTATAAACTTCACACTCCCGCTTTATCCCTTGAATAACAGCATTTCTTCTTTCTTTATTCGGATCATTTTCATGCAGAACTGAAAATGCTTCGTTTATCAAAATGAAGAATTTTGAAATTTCTTTCTTTTCAAACTCTTCTGGGTGCAATTACGTCTTTTTCCTCTTGTTCTGGTGTAGAACACAGCTCCTCATTTTCAACAATTTCTTCTGTTGTTAACTCGACAGAATGTGATTCCAACAGATCCTGAATATCATTCGAATCGAGCTCATTAAATTCCAGACCATGCCCCATGGCTACAATATCAACTGTAACATCTTCCAGATGATCATCGACAGGCTCAAATCCCTTGAATTCTTGGGTAAAGAAGGGGCAAATTTTCTTCCACACTCCATGAAGACTTGACTGCATAATTTCTTCCCAACACGCAGCAATGTTGTCGATTGCGTGCTTAATATTGTACGATTTCCAGAATTCTTTGATAGTCGGCTTTTCATTCCCGTCAGTTGCCGAGATAAGTTGACGAAATGTCCGTCGGAGATAGTAGGCTTTCAAAGTGGAAATAATCCCCTGATCCATGATTTGCAACGACGACGTTTTCTTCAGTAAAAAGATAACCTTGATATTTTCAAACATGTGGTCTAATTCCGTCGGATGGCCAGGTGCATTATCCAATATTAATAATGCTTTATTGTCGAGATTGTGTCTCTTGTTGTATGCAGTTACCGCGGGTACAAAATGGTTCCGAAACCAGTCGCTGAAAATAGCCATTGATCCAGCCTTACCGATTAGCTTTCCAAATTACTGGTAAATGGCTCTTGGAAAATCCTTTCAGTGCCCACAGATTTTCCGAATGATAAACTAAAAGTGGCTTCAATTTATGGTCGCCAGATGCATTGCTACCTAGCAAAAATGTAAAACGGTCTTTTGAAATTTTAAAGCCTAGTGCTGATTTCTCTTCTTTGGAAATATATGTCCTATCTGGCATTTTCTTCCAATAGAGGCCGGTTTCGAGGGGGGAAGGATGGATGAGAAGGCGAAGTTAAAGCCGTAAATTGATGTGTTTCAAGAGTAGAAAGCAGAGGGAAAAAAGGTCGGCAGTCGGACTTTGGGCGGGTGGGTAAGAAGCCAACGTTATAGTCGTAAACCGATGGGTGTCAACTGTGGGAAGCAGAGAGAGAAAATTCTCACTGCCAGGTTCCTCCATCATTACTCATCTTCCTTTTCTTTTTCTCACCTTTCCCCTCCTTCTTTGCTCTGTTGTAACCAAACCCTAAAAGTTAATTTTGATGTCTCATGATAAGCTATCGTTCCATAGGGAATGAAAGAAAAAAAAGGCATCATTGTTTGCCTTTTTCCCCCTTCCTCACCCGCCACCCGGGAAAGATATTTGACGGCTGGCTCGTGATCAGCTATCTTTCCATGGGAAAGGAAGGAATAAAATGTGTCATAAAAAAAGGCAAGCTTGCTGCTGTCAGGGCATGTTATCCCAGGTGTGATGGTATCTCAGGGGCGTGCAGGAGGAGGGGGACATGCTGGAAGCGGCCGGCACAGCAGAACAAGAGAGAGGGAATGTTGTTCAGGCACATGCGTGCATGAGGCGAGGGCTGGCAGGCAGCAAGCGACCTTGGCAGAGAGACAAGCCAACCTACCCCCTCCTGGCTTGTCTCCACCCTCTCTGCCTTAACAATCTTACCTGTGTGAATATTATCTTTACTTTCTCTTTTGTATGTTGCCAGGCACATTTCCTTTCTTCCCCTCTCCTTCCTTGACCATTCGTCCATAGCGTCCCTTGTGCTGTTCACCGGCTCCCTCAGCCCATCCTCTTTTTTTTTTTTTCCATACTAGCAAGGCACTAAAAAAATTGTTTTCCTTGTAACCTGTTTCAAAAATCGTGGTATTATACACGAGTATATACTGTATACAGGCTATTTTTTGTCTCTAGAACATAGAGTGGTTCTTTGTTTTGGGAACATGAAAGTAGTTCTTTGTCTCAAGACTAGGATGACTGTGATTTTTAGATGACACCCTTTTTACAATCCATTTACTGTCAAAAAAACTGGTTTTCCGTTAGGGTATATAATGAATGATAAGTTTTTTTTTTATAAAAACTTAAATGTTTCTTTGCAAGTGCACAGAAAAAATTTGTTCATTGAAGCTTGGCTTATGAATAATGACTTAAAAGATACCAGCAGTTAATAATGTACAAATATGCAGCAAGATGTATTTGGTGTAAAATAAGAGGTCAGGTTGAGTATAATATTGGTAAAAGAGCTGTAACAAATAACCTGAACAGTAAAACACATTCGATTATCCAAATTACTAAGGAGAAATCATCGTAATTAAGCTTTTTTTTTTTTTTTTAACGAGAACATACATTGTATGACTCACCACCTGAAGTTAATTATCTACAGAAGAGACTTGCAAGTTTTTCGCATATGTCAGAAGTAGCTTCTGCAGGCAGAGTTTGAACAAATTTTAACAATTTTTTTTCTCAACAGATAGTTTTTAACTATGAAGAACTATGTAGTTACTGTGAAATTTTTAATAGATGTACATTACAGTTTATATTCCATTTTTATCACTGTTTTGAAGGTTCCTAAAATCTTTAAGTTGTGTTATTTTGAATGATTCTTCCAATGGTGGCAAGTTTGAAACTAAGTACTGTATTTTGGACATGCTGTCGCAGCAGATGATGTGTCACAGAAAACCAGAGAATATCCACAGAATAAATAGATACTCTGGGGAAAAAGCTACTCCACTGACACAAGAAACAAACAGAAATTTAAAAAAAATAAAAGAATCAGAATTCATAGTTGTAATAGAAATGTATTTAGCCTGCTAAGCATAGAATTGAAAAAAAAATTGTTTGTTGGCACACAATGTATTATAAACCCCTCTTTTTCCAGTGCCCATACTCAGTCTGCAAGTGCTCCTTGGGCTGTGTCTCTTATGACAGAGACAGATTGCAGTCTCGGAAACATCTTATTTTCTTTTTACAAGCTTTTATTTACTTCTAATGTTCGTATGTTTGTTAGGGTTACATACTTCAACTGAATTTTAAAGCATTTATCCTCAACCAATTGAACTGAAATTTAGCATACACTTTTGGTTTGGATGACAATGCATGGTTAGCTAAGTGGAGTCATTCTAAATCCAGTATGGCGGACTAGTTATTTTATTGTATTGTCATGATATGGGCATCAAATGAAAAGGTTTGCTGAAATGAACACGAATAAAATGATGTCTATGTTCAGCTCTTCAAGGAGATGGTGTACTATTGCCTGGCTAAGAAGTAAGACTTAGCAGGTTCGTGTCTTACCTAATATCGGCACACACTCTGTGCAAATTCTAGTGGTGGTGAAAGATATCCAAAATCAAACCTGGAACTGTGTTTAGTTATGCACAAGTAATCTTCAAGCTGTTGCATATTAGCTCTTACGCTTATAAACAAAGCTCTGGGAGAGTCGTCAAATTACATCTTCGGTACTCGTGGGAATATCGCCATGGAAAATTAACTAAAAAGTAAAAAATCAATTAATAGTAAATAGACATTTTGAAGAGCAAGCTTTTATTTAAATGCTTTAAAAAGAGGGAAATAAACTTTAAATTGAATCAAATCTATCAATTTATTACAGTACACAAATATATAAATTGTGTAATTTAATGAACTGTTTTTTTTTTCTTCTCTCTCTTCCTTCTCTTCTAATACACATTTAGTTTGTATCTATCTTTAAGTTATGTTGCTGTTTTCTTTTTTCCCTAACTTTGTTAAATCAGAGCACTGCTGTACATTTATTTAGTAGTTTTTGTTTGGTTATATATTGTATGTTGCTGAAAGCAATTTAAAATAATACCTTTGTCTAGCGTCTTAAGGTTATCTTTGATGGGTCGGGCAATACGTTTTTTATAAATTGGTTTCTTTGATGTAATGTCTTTGATTTGTTTCAATTTTCACATTTTCATAGTGTGGCTTTTTTTTTTTGTTACACATAATGAAAAAGCGCTTATTTTTATGTTACAACAGATGACGATGATGAAGAAGAGGGGCTTGATGAAGAAGACGACGACGATGAAGATCTAGACGAAGAGGATATAGGTCTGGAGTCTGTATATAAGGAGCACTTAGATGTAAGTATCGTGATGTGTGTGCGCCGTTTCTATTGAGCATCAGCAATATTAATTTCAATTCAACTCGTAGTGACAATGTGAGATGTCTTCTAACAGTATTTAATCTTTTGAATGTGCACTCAACTTTAGAATCTACAACACATCATGGTTCCCGGAAAAATGGTTGTAATGTTAAAGGTGTTGTTGGTAGAATTTTGACTGAAACGTCATCATTTGCCCATTTTTTCATAAAATCTGTCTTTTTACCTTTGAGACAAAGTTTACAAGTTATTTTATGAAATACAGTGGAACCTCATTGCATTGTTCCAGTTTCTTTCATTTTCCTAGATCCATTGATCATTTTTCACGGTCCCGACAAATTTCCTACATAAACAATGTTAAAGAAACCCACATTGATAGTCAATATATGCATTAATTTCCCTCATTGACCTTTCAGACATTTTCGCCAACAACAAAAAACCGTTAACTTACATTTTATGTTACGTTTTCATACCATGCTCGTATACACTTCTTGAAACAAACAGGTGTAAACAACGTATCATAACCACAACCTTTACCGTTGTCAAAAATTGGGAGGAACGTAATATGTTGGTTTGTTTTGACCGTAAATTTCACCGTTATTGTTTCAAATATTAAGTTGATATCCAAATTATTTTCAATAGATTTCATGCACGCATTGTGTACAAATTCATTTTGTTCTACTGTAATTGTGTGCTTTTATTTTCACATTTCAGTAAAGTGTAAATAAATTGCATTAACGTTAAGAATTTTGGGAATTTTCTTCCACCATTTTGTGCACTTCCGAGTAAAACCGAAGTCAGCCGAGCGCAAGCGCCCGAGTCGGAGAGGTTACATTTTGCCTAATAAATACACTAGATCCTCGATTTTACGAATACTGACGGTTCCATTTATGACATTTGCAAAATCGCTACTTTCGTAAAATCGATTGAGGCCAATTTTGCCCCCAACCCCTTTACCAAATTTTAAAATTGTGTTTTTTCCGCATAGTGTATCCAACGGGATCTTGATTTCCGGAGTGTTTTGCGGGAAAGTAAGACAACTTGTTATTAAGGTATAACTTTATATCACAAGACTGGCGTCTTCCGATTAAAATGGTACCCCTGAACTGTAAATATGACAGACCCATGTCTGGGAGAAAATGTAAAAAGAAAAATAAACACAGAGAACAGAGTGTCTTCTCGCGAATGCATAGTCTGACTTCCATATTGTTTCACACGAAAAATGGCAAATAATAACTTAAATTTAAGTTTGTATCAATAGACAGACGTCTTCCGATTAAAATCACACCTACGAACAATCAATACCACCAATCCATGTCACGAAAAAAAAATCACAAAGCACGGATGCCTGCTCGCGCTCGTGTAGTCTTGATGTCCGTAGCATTGCGTGGAAAAATAAACCTAAAAAGTTTTACAAAACTCTTGTCAAAACAAACTAAAACTAATGTTACATGCAACATTTTTTTCGGAGGCCGCCAGGCTGGTGTGCTATCCTTTGCAACATGAAAATGAGAAAAAAAATCAAGTGAAGTTTGAAGA
Organism: Medauroidea extradentata; assembly: GCA_003012365.1. Taxonomy (NCBI): domain Eukaryota; kingdom Metazoa; phylum Arthropoda; class Insecta; order Phasmatodea; family Phasmatidae; genus Medauroidea; species Medauroidea extradentata. The sequence goes on along the minus strand of PNEQ01036624.1, from coordinate 1,943 downwards.
CAGCCTTTGTGCTGGACTATGTTTGGTACTTGTGCCCTTTTAACGATAGCACGCCACGGCAAGACTCGAGTTAATGCGAAAACGGTATCGGATATCGGTACATCGGTCACAGTCATTATCTCGGCTAACTCGCACATTATTTCTTTAATCTACCATCTGATGGCGGCAATGTGACTGAAAACAATATTGATTTGAACTGTTGACAACCAATTCATTATTACTGAAGTTCATTTCACGAACTTGACATTAAAATTTGGCAAAACTGTAAAATGTAAACAGTCATAACAACCAAAATAGTTAACAAGCCGAAGATTTCTAGCAGCAACCGCTTAAAAGTCTTCACTACATATCAATTATATTATAAAAGTATAATAATTCTCACTTAAAATACACACAACGAAGCCGTAAAACATAAACACAGTCATTGAAAATTATTTACTTATCGTTAAACAACAAAGAACAAAGTGAAGATCGAAATGCCACTCCTAAATGCAAGAAAAAGTCACAGAATATACACTTGTAGATGGCGCGGTCAAGTCTTCTCTGAGACTGCTACTCCAGTTCTGCTGCTGTATTCTATGAGTACAGTCGAACCTCTATCTATCGTACTCGCATGTATCGTTTTCCCGCATGTATCGTAATTTTTTAATGGTCCCGACGTAATTCCTATTATAACCAATGATAACAATGTCCGTATGTGTCGATTTTCCAATTATCGTTTTTCCCGTATCTATCGTACAAATAAGAGTTCCCCGCCATTGTAAATTACAGTGGAACCTCGTTGCATCGTTCCGTTTCTTTCGTTTTCTCGCATCCATCGATCGTTTTTCACGGTCCCGACAAATTGCCTATATAAACAATGTTAACCCTTTGGTTAGTATGGTTTCGGTAATAATCTGAACATCCTGAGGAGTGGGTTTTTTTTTATTTTGAAATTTTCTCATTTAATGAATGTTTTGCTTGACTTAGTGAATAATAGCATAAAATGAAATAGATAATCATTGTATCATTCCCTTACATCAAAATATATACAAATTAAAAATTATTTTAAAATATGATGTATATTGTTATTTTCAGAAAATTGTAGTTTTGTCAAAAAAAATTATTTTCGCTTGATCTCAATCCAAATAATTAAAAGCTACTTAAGTACACATAACTAACTCTTTATCATATTCAATACACAATTATTATGCATATTATTCTAATGAATACAATATTTATAACAAAGCAAAGTATAACAATGATGGATTCCAAACCACATTTTTGTTATTTGAATATGAATATACACAAAACAAACCTACATTGTTTTAACATACCATACTAACAAATTGAATAATAAAAAGATAATATCATTCCATAACATAAATAACACATATAAAAGTTATTCCAAAAAAGTCTAAAATTAGAACTTTGAAAATTTGTACTACTGTCAATTTTTTTCCCTCAAGTTCAAGCAAAATTATTACAAGACACTAAAGTACACATGGAAAATGCTATTTGGCATATCAAAAAACTTATTTATATATAGAATTGCAAAAGAACACAATAATAATATACTTAGTTGAAAAAGGATGAATGCAAAACCATATACATGTATTTTGTACATATTTGCACAAAGCAGAAACCAACAAGTTTTACAAAATATTATATAAATTCATCAAGAAAAGCTAAACTTACATGCAACAATTCAAGTTTTTATATATAAAAAAATCTCGGTTATAAAATAAAATACAGCATTTATACATATATATATATATATATATATATATATATATATATATATATATATATATATATAAATTATTTTGTTGAAAATAAATGAATAATTTTGTTGAAATCAAAGCTAGTTGGCAATAAACTGTTCAGTTACACATAAAACTGGAAATGCATACAATAAATAGAGATTCAGACAATTATAAAAATAAATAACTAGAAATTTTTCA
>PNEQ01036623.1:0-11694 GCA_003012365.1 Medauroidea extradentata | reverse complement strand
GTTGTACATTTGATTTTGTAATCAATTATCTCCCAAATTAATAATTCGTAAATTTCGCAAAACGCCACGCTTGTTTACATAAACTAAACACGGTTTTATTATTTCTCTCTTTCTCTATGTTGAATGGGGTTTTCAGTATTCCGTTATAATATTTCGAGTTTTAAGCCTCCCCACCCCCTTTTCTTTCCCTTTTTTAAACGCTAAAATCCCGGTAGTCGCAAATATGATTAGTAGCTTGCCTTTCAAATAAGGTCACGCATCGCCACTGTCGTCTACCCAGGCTCCAGCTTTGAATATATATATTCAAAGGCTCCAGACAGGTAAGTTTAGGGCAACATTTTGTGTCTCTGGGGGGGGGGAGAGAGAACATGTCACCCGTGTCTCCCCCGTACCTACGCCACTGAAGGGTTATAATGCAAGTTCCCCACCCCATTTCCAAGTTTTACCAGTGAGAAGCAATTTGTACCAACCCTGATTTTTAGGGCAATGTTTAATCCAGTTGTAAAGTAAATCATAAATGTAAATTATGTACTGTTCTGTTTTCCTATGGTTGTTTAGTGTAGCCTTTAGAGCTGTAACAAAACCAAAACACTTGCTACCAAGTTCTGCAAACAGCTTAACTCATTGAAAATCAAATGGTAGATCTGTAGGTAAGTACATGTTGCAGAAGACAAAAAAAATTTTCTAAATTAGGACAATGTGTAAAACAACATTACAGCAATTTTTTTACTACAAATAAAAATTTACCCTAAAATAGTTGGAATTCAAAAAGTACTTCATAGGCCAATTATTAAAACATGACCAGGTATTAGACTTTATGTTGCAAACTGGTTTGTATTTTATATTGTTGCCTTTGTCCCTCTTAGATGCAATTGTTCACGGATGAAAGTCACAGATTCCCATGTGCAGCCCCTTCCCCTTTTGCTTGCCAACTGAAAATAATACATATGTCCCTGTTTACAGCAAGCTTTTAGAAATTGATTGCAAAAGAAAAAAAAGTATTTTTCTCACACTTATATAGGATCTAAACAGGTCTTGCTTTTGAAATTTTAATGCCACTACTGCCCCTTTAATTAAATGAAACAAGTAAGGAAAAGTTTGTAGGCGAATGGAGCAGAGTGGCAGGCTAAAGGCCGATTCACAATGAAGTTAACATGGAGCTTCTTACGTTACCTTTACGTTACAGCTGAGTTGAGATATAGGTCACGCTACAGTGTTTTCACATTTAATTATCGGAGATGCAAAGGTAACTTAAAAATGTCGAAGTTGAGTCAACTTCAACATAACGTAAAGATAAAGTTAAAAACAGCCAATCAGAAGCGGAGTTGTTCTTTTGTTAGCTATTGCCTGCGAGATTTTATCGCGCCAAAACTACTGACGTTTCTCGTAACCCCAAACTGTGTGCTGCTCGCTCGTGCATGTACAAGAGTGTATGAAATAAGTAAATTTGTCATAGTTGTGTTCTGAAGTGTGGTGAAAGCAAAATGTTCGTTATTGTAATTTTAAATAAATAATATTTTTAATTCCACGTAATATTTGTTACTCGTGTGACATGGTATTTGTGAGAGCATTGCCTAATACATGCGTGGCTATAGTTGTTTAGTGAGTTGTAAATCGGTATCATTTTAACACGGCACGGGATAGGCCAGGGTCGGTGCTGGGGAACCAAAGGATGTGCCCGACGTGAGGTTACCTGAGATTGACGTCTGGTGTGGGTCGACGGCCTGTTGGCCATGTAACCTGGCCCTCCTGCCGCTTGTCGGTGTTGGAAGTCCTCGTGGCGGTTTGCGTGCTAGCCTACCTGGCACGGGCTGCTCCCGACGACTCTGGTTGCTGTGGCTCCTTAGGGTGCGGAGGGGAAGAAAGTCATTGTTGCCTTTGAGGAAAACACTGACGTGAATTGAAACCAGCGTGGTAGTTTATTAGCTTGAAACACCCTCGAGCAGTGCCACCATTGACCATACGTAAAATATTCGCTCGGAGCGAATCAGTAAAGCTGTGAAAAGTGGCGTCGGCCAACAATGGACTTAAGTGAAAAGTTATGAGGGAGGCTCAAATATCACTGCCCTGACGCGCGTCGATCCCTGACGCCATGAAGAGATACAAAAAGGTTCCGGTAGACTAAATAAACTATTGAAAACTAAATGATTACGTCACTAAAGATGAGGAACCTCAGGGAGACGTGACCGCACTTCGCGCGCACAACCTACTTGCTCGCTGACGGGGCGAAGGGCGAAGATTAACTCAATATGGCGTCAGGCGGGGACCCGGAAGCCCGCGTTCCGGCCAGACGTGGTGGATTTGCTCTTACATTCTAATTTAAACATAAATGCAAAACCAAAAGTCATGAAAAAGTAAAGAAATAATTTTAAGAATGTTTCTGTCCATTACATATAAATATAACTGCTAGTCTTTTGTAGGACAATCTCTGAAAGCATTGTTAGAATAAAATATGTATTAAATTCAAAAATTAAATACATAATGAGATTCTGCTTGAATTAAGAGAAGACATGCATCAAACTTGCTCTTAAGGAGCATATAAATGTTAAGAACACAAAAAGTAAATTAAAACACTCTTGGCAGGCTTTCCTAAGTGTCCTTGCCGCCATTATGACTTAAGCAACTGAAATAATATCCAAAATGTTCAAAGTGGTTTTCAAAAAGAGTACTGTAAGCAATCATGCAAATCTACAGTGTATTCTGGTATGCTTTCTGATTAACTAACGTCACTATTTACACAATGCCTGTTGCAGCTTGGCCCTGACATGCGTCGTGGCGCGTAGCGCCCCGACGTCATAAACATGTTCACATGGTCTGGGACAGTTTTAGATTTTGTTGAAAATACTAGCAAATACGCTGCGGGCCCTGCAAACGAATTTGGCTAGCCCAAAACTGCTAGTTGTAGACCGTAATGTACCTTCATAAGGGGGGGGGGGGCCGTTGGTGTTGACGTCTCCACTGATGAAGCACAGTGCCTTATGTCCTGCTGTAGCGGGGGGAGGGAGCAGAGAGCACGTGGCCGGGACACAGCCGCGGCAGCCCAAAAAGGACGGCGGCAGAACGGGCGTCCACGGCACGGCTAATGTGTTGCTAAAGCATTCGTTCAAGGACCCTACAATATATTTTAACTAGATGGTTTGCAAGTTCGCTATTCACTGAGGTGGGTGTGATATGTGTAGACAGCAAACATATTGTTAAAATATCAAACAAGTGTCTCACCAGTCTCATGAAAGACGTTAAACTAAAGGTTTAGCCCTCCCATTTCATGAAATAAATAGAATCCCAACAGAATAACTCTTAAATAAAGCATGTGTAATGTGAGAATAAAAAAAAAGAGTTGGTAAGAAAGACGTTATGTTACAACTAGGAGAGTAATTTATTACACATAACTGAAACAGGTACTTGCGAAACATTTTCGTTATTAATTTACGTTACCACTTGTATATGTAAATATTTTGCGAGCATCGTTAAATGTAAATATTGCCATGATCGTCAGTATTCTTGCAGCATTTGTATCATACTTCACTCGAGTCTGATAAAATAGTGTATTTCATTGCCAACATACGAAATATCAAACCAGGACTAAAAAGTAACCAAATAAAATAATATTGTGGACACGTTCAGAAGGCGGACTCACTTGAAAATTAGTTAATGTAACTAGGAGATAGTTATTCCACACTTATAACTAAACCATTTACATTTTATGTGAACAGCATTACACATAATACTCTTGGTGAATTTGTCGAAAACTTGACTACAGTTGGTAGCCTTGTACCTCAACTTAATTCCTTAACTTCAATGTGAAGCATCAGTCAAATCCGCGCTAAATTTTTCTGTGAAGTTAACGCAAATGTAACATAAGGAGGTCCATGTTAACTTCATTGTGATTCGGCCTTAAGCTTTGTAGGTGGTTGAGGGAATGGAATTTACTGACACAGCAGTTGGTAACTGTGACAGAGGTTGGAAAGTTTAGGAAGGGTTTGGGAAATAAGTAAGGAAGTATAATGAACTGGGCAGTTACCTAATTTCAAGTAATAAGTACCTAGTAAATAGTGGACACTTAATGCAGTCACATTAAATTTAGGAGATAATCTAAAACCATGTTTAGTATGATATTAGAGATGTGCTTAGTGGCATGATGTTAACTTAAAAAATGCAGACACTTGGAGTTCAATATAGGTAAGTAGTGGAAAGCAATGATGCTGCACATGGGACTGTATGTAAAAAGTCCACTGGCCAACAGCATTGTCCACAATGTTATTCAAATTCGAGGAATCCTCAAATTTACTTAACACAAAGTCTGCATAGTCCTGTAAAATAGTCGGACTATGGTCTACTTTTCCCTAAACTATAATTTTTAATTACAATCAAAGCCTGTAAGAAAGTCATGGTTTCGAGATAATGGGAATTCAATATATTCATACATATAGGTAGTAAATTTTAATATATTACAATATTTATACTTCATGTTTTAGTTTCAGACTTCTTTCATACTTTGAACGCAGTTGGTTCAGTTTCACTTTCATGTTGTTTTGGTAACTTTCTATAGGCCTATAGACCTCTCATCCCCCACTTAGGGTAGTTTGACTAATAGCAACTTACCCTTACTTTTGGAGCTGAAATTCTGCCACTCAGACTAATGTCGTGACTTATTTTAAACACCTAGACCTACTGAAAAACTGAACATGGTGCAACATTATACAATCTACATTAATGTATGCTATTTAACATAACACATTGCCAACAGCATTGTTCAATTTGGGTATTTAAGTGGCTGTTTACCCAAGCCACGTTTTACTTCAATCTAATGTGCCTTTAATCACATAATGCCCTTGCAGCCTTCATGGTAAAGTTTGTATTCTTGGAATTTCGATATAAGTTAGGTCTTGAGAGGAATGTGGTTGTTACTTTTGCCGAAGGAAACATTCTAGCTAATCTAGGGTGCCTACTTATATATACGTAACTATACAATTTCAAACAGTAGTGTGTCCACGATGTAGCCTACTTCTGTAATGTGAAGCAGGTAAGGGCTGTTAGATGGCAAAATCGAACATACCCTCACTGTGAATGTTTGTCAGTAACTGAGCTGTTGCTACAGAAAAAAAATAGCATTACATTGCTGCAAAAATCTATTAAATGACAATTTCGCTTGAATATATCTGGTCGGCACAGCAATCCTGAACATAGCCTACGAAGGCCAAACATTTTGCAAGTTACACACTCAAACAATTCGTAAATTGTAGCCTTGTCACTAAAAAAAAAAAAGCAATATGCTATTATTAGAACAATAATAAAGTAAACATTTGAGACTTCAGCATGTTCACTAGAGGCTTTAAATACCAATAAATTTATTGACTCACTTTATTATGTTACAACAATCCAGCTTCCAAACTATATTTGAACACCCTTAATTTCTCCTTTGCATCCGTGAGTCATTTCGCATACATTACAGCTTTAAATCATAGACATCATTTCAGGTTTTTCTTGGTAAGGGGGACAAGATTTTTTTTCGGGGACTGTAACCTTGTTGCATCTTTTTTATTAAGTAATCATGTATAATTTAGAAACTTAAATGATAAAACATCAGTTTTATGTGCTTCAGTTAGCATTATTTAAATAAGAAAATACAAAAATTTATTTTATACAATTAAAATTTTAACTCCAGGAGGGGGGGGGGTCAGTTGCCCACCTGCCCCCTCCTAAATGACGCCCTTGCTTTAAATAATACTTTCCTACGTTTGTAACACAAAGACCATAGTTCCAATACTTAACAGACGATATTTTCTTTTAACGCATTATGAAAACTGTTTCGTAGCACTTGAAAATTCGCGGGATGGTTTGGATGTTTACATGCACAAGACGACTTTATATTTTTTCTGAAACCACGATAATTTAGACGTCAAGGACTTTTAAAAAATTACAGCTCATCCAGGTATTTCCCCATAGTTAGCAGATAGCAAAAAGATAATAAAATTGCCATTACAACTGTTCAAATTAATATTTTTTTTACAACACAACTCTCCATAAGACACAATGTGTTTTGGTTCTGCTTTGCCAAGCACTTAATGGCAGTCGAGGTCAGCCTAGCCATGCCCCCTGGCTTCAAGGTTTTGCACAGGGAAGATCTGCCTTGCCAGCTCCTCCCCTTCTTACCACCATGAGTTTGAAGAAGGGTGAAATTCGTAGTGTCCAACTTCAGCATGTTCCCAGAGATTGCCCAAAAAACGGTTTTTAATCGAAAGACAGTTTGATTTGAGTGATAAAAATGGCGACATTCCAAAATTCTCGATAGAATTAAATTCAGGAAAGAACTGTTTTACTATGATAAACATAATTTGGTGACTCTTCCCTGACAAACTCTTTTGTAAACCCCGATACTGTCACACAAATAATGTTTTTCCGCATTGTCATTCACTGAAACATCAATATTTTTAATTAGAATTTATTGGTTTGTGGACGTACGCCGTTGCTCATGTTTTGGAACAATGCCAGAACTGCGACTCTTGCATAAGAAAGTCAAATTGTTTAAGCACTGTTCAAGAAGAATAATATTCTTTTCCAGCTGTCGTACTGATAAATGCATACTGGGTCCATACTGGGCATTGATGAGATTTTTAAATGTTTGTTGCAATGGGAGTTTACAATTAGAATATATTGGTTTGTGGACATACGCCATTGTTCATGTGCAATGAGCATGAGAAATGGTGTACGTCCACAAACCAATAAATTCTAATTTGTAAACTCCCATTGCAACAAACATTTAAAAAGTTCAATATTTTTAATGCTTTCTTAGCACATGTTAACCTATGATAGACATGTTTTTTTCACACCCTTAGGCATTAACTTTTGCAAGCAATTAAACGTGTCACAGTGTTTCTTAAGTCTGCGGCCAAGTTTGTATTAACAAGCAGTCAAAAGGCACTAACTGACACAAATAAAAGATTAACAGGGTTTTAAGACTTATTTTACACTACCGTGAATAACCTATAAATATATATACCCACTGCTACTACAAGTGTAAACCCAATTCAGTACTTAATGCAAATTTTTTTTTCTGTAAATAAGATACATTTTGAGTGCATAGATGATATGAGGATCATCAGGCAACAAAGTTACAAAGGACTTCATGAGGTCACTGCACATTGTATAGGCCAGCGTTTCCCAATCTGTGTGTGCTCCACGAAGTGTTTAGGGTACCGTGTGCACTTCCCAAGAACTCCACAGCTACTCCAGATAAAAGGGGAGGGCAAAAAATATGAAAATGGAATAATTCTGAACATAAAGCAACAAATAGTGTCTTAACTCTAAAATTTAATATTACTTAAGCTGAATTTCACTGCATTTTACAGATGGCATTACTTAGTCCAATAAATTTACATAGGGTAGTGTGGCGGACATAAGCAAAGGACTCTGCCAAATAAGTAGATTATAAAGAGGGTTCTACAAGCTAAAAAGTTTGGGAACTGCTGGTATAGACTATATCACATAAATAATTATATTACCACACAAGTTACTTCCAATGGTGGATTTAAGGGGGGTTGAGGGGGCGACCTTCCCCCTCCCCTAAGAACTTGTTTTGTGTGTTTTTAGTGTAGTAAACTGTTTAAAAATGTACTGGAAAAAAATATTTCAGCCATGAACATGGGCTCACAAATTCCATAACATAAACAAAATACGAACATTTTATGTGAACACAACTGCATAATTCAATATTGTTAAACAACTTTTTCCCCTATCTAAAGCTCCGGTTTATGTAAGCGAGGATCGTTCCTGCTCGAGAAGCACAGTGTGCTGTGCTTGTGGGAGGATATATTTAACGTTGTTTATCTTGTGTGATGGCCCTTTTGACCCTTTCTCAGCAGGAGGGCGGGTGTGTCAGGCTGAAGAAAGACTGGTCAGAGCAAGGCCCTGTCAAAATAATGGCCATTTGCCCCAGGCGAAGGAAGGGGGGAGTACAAACTATGACACAATAGGTGTATTTTATCGGTTGAATTGGATGTGGTACATACATGTGAAAAGAGCATTTTAACACTCCTGTTTACAACAGTGTTTGCAAACATACTGCTGCAAAGGTTGAGGATAATTGCTCGTTTCTGGCCATCGAGGCATAAGGACAGTTACAGGGTTTGTTCACAGGATGTTTATCTTTACAATAATTTCCTGTTTTAACTCTAATTAATATGAAATCAAAACAAACTCAATTTATACACTAATTGGACAAGATTTAAGTTATTTTGAAATAAATTGACACAGTATTAATTTTTCATTTTCAGCAGCTGCAAAATTGAAATTTATTTCTACAATTTATTATGTTATACACATAAAAAATAGTGACAGCAGTCTATTTTCCAACAAACGTATTCGTGAAGAAGTGTTGTGCTTTATGCAGCCCAATTCTATACTAGATAAGACATTAGCAAATACACAGTTTCGTGACTACATGCTTGGAGCCATTTCTGTTCACTGAATATTGCATTTTAGCGATCTGTTGTAAATGCAAACAGTTTTCGCAAACGCTTGCTAACAGCTTGTAAACAATTCAACCGCTAAAATACGCCTAATGTCTTCGCACACTCTCAATATCCAGCGTGCAGTTCATTAGAGATGGTTTCATTTCAAATTATACCAAAACCAAACTTATGAAGTGTTTTTACATTGTGTTTTAAGGTTGAAAACTAACCAGGAAGCTAGCAGGTTAGTATATGTGATAAGAGAGAAAACTAAATTCTTAAATATTTTTAGTGAACTTCAGAAACTCGGAGAAACTGCGGTGCTGTTACAAAGACACAGGTTCGTTTTTTTTTTTTTTTTTTTTTAGGTTCTTTATTTGTATGAAATAATGTTAGTTTTGTATATGTTATTAGTGACTACTTAAAGCTCTCAAGAACAATATTTCAGCTTGCATAGTTTTCCCAACTGAATGTCGAAGTCAAAATTTGGATGTTACGGGAACATAACTCGGCGAAAACCTGCTGAGTTGCTGTAGTTAAAAAATAAACACGGAAATTAAATTAATGTTGCGTGGCTGCATGCTTTCAGTTATAAAAATGCAAAACAACAATTTTTATACAAAAAATATTAAACATAGGAATGTTACTAGACTTTTTGAAATTTAAAAAAATAACATAAAATTTTTGGATTCGTGTGTATATAAATTTGAGTGAATATCCATTATCTCATGACATCTAATAACAGTATAAATAGTTTAGTTTCAATAAGGTTGTTGGTTTCAGTTTGTGTTACCGTAACACGAAACAGTGGAGTGAGTGAAGGGATTTTGGTCAGCACTTAACAGCTAGGTCTTTAGCGCTTGTGATGGGTGACATGAAGTTGTGACTATGCCACAGCACTGGAATGAAGGGGTGGGGGAACCGGAAGATCTCCGAGATAATCCGTTAAACAGCAGAACCATATTTACTGCCAAATTTACCAGGTCGCGCCAAACTTTTGTGAGGTCTGCAAGGTTTTATTTTGCAATGGGGTTTTTGAGAACTGGATCATTGAATGCGGTGTGTATGTAATGTTGCATGCTGTGTATCTGAGGGCCGGATGGTTGGAAGCTGTGTCGAAACACCTAATGGACTAGCCCATGACTCACAAGCCAGGCGGCTACATGATGGGAGTCATGCCGAGCTACATCACACAGACCTGTGTCAACTGCGCCTTAACTCTCAAGACCGGCCTATGAGGCTCAAGTCACGTCCTAAACATGATGTAATGTCTATTGTTAGACCCCTGTAATTCGGGGAATCCCCAGAGTTTCGCCCTAGTATATAAGCGCCAAACCAACATATTTGGGGAGAGTTCGCTGTTGGTCGTGCTAGAACAAGGTGCTATGCTTGTGGAGAGAGACTGGTGAAGACATCTTGGGGATATCAGAGTCCTCTGTGTGGCTGCAGGCACTTACCTTCGTAGCAGTATTGGGCGAAACAAGAGGACTGCCACTGCAGGTCGACGGAAAACAAGAAGGTACGCGTTGGGAGTCGAACCGATGACCTCAAGAGTGAAGACAGTGGTGCACTCGGGGTGCTGTGCATCACATGGTTAGTCATCATCACTTCAGACTGATAAGGTTGTACATTGTTACTATTTGTAAGATTGTTGATTGGGTATATTACTGAACTTTTATTGTGATTTGTAGTCTTAGATTAATTGTAAATATTCTTGTGCTTTAATTGTCAAAGTTAGTTAATGTTTCTGAGGCACAGTAGTAATTGTGTGCTTAATTAATTTTGCTGTGAAAGTTACTGTTGACTGCTGTTGTGTGTATTTTTCTAAGCTTTGTGAGCCAGTAAATCAATAAATTCATGCAACTCTTTAATTTCTAATTATAAAACCTCTATCCTAAAGAGCTCAGAGAATTGCCCACATGTAAAAGTTTTTGCTATACTTGTAACAGTAATACAAATTAAACATTTCTAGTTTCTAGATTTCGAAATGTTTTGTGCAACTTAGTTTGTTATTCATTAAAATTAAAGTATGTTTTTCAAGAGCTAATGCAATCAAAAAATACTTGTCGAAGCAGAATCTTAAAAATGTACTTAATATGCGAAGTCCTAAAGCTCTGTGGTGTTGAGTGCATGGAGTAACAAGAAGTCGGCAAGTTTTTTCAACCGGATAGCAAGCTCTCACTGTCCTCTCCTGCACGATCGTTGTTATACTATGTTTTTTTTTTTTTTTTTTCGGTTTTGCACTCAATGATTATACGCCCACTATTCTCAGGAATATGTAGTTAAATTACGTCGAAGAGTACCATGGCCTCGTCAGCGGTCTGTCACCCTGACTTGTAAATGTTTGGCAGTATTTCTAAATAACCGGTTCGAATACCGAAGCTCGTAGGTATCCTGGCGCATAAACTGAAAATGCCTGGTGGTTGTTATGTCGTAATTGTTATATATTTAATAAATCAGTTCTTTACAAGTTGAAGACCATTTATTATTCTTGTTTATATGTCATGGATATTATATACATAGAAAATACACATCGTCTCCCCTTTTACACAATGTTATCAGTTACATATTAATTAATTTAAGAAACATTAATAATTTTACTTGCATTAAACCATTCAGTTAAATATGAAGTTAAAGGTTACATTACTTGATAGTCAAGCAATAAAATTTTACAATAGCATGTGACTTGTAGCACATAATAAAAGGTTACGATGACAATTACAATAATTATTACAATACATCAATCACAATACCAGTTGTTGAACAGTACTACTTTGTATAGTTCTCCATATATTTTGGTGGTCTGACCACACGGCCTGACCTTGGTCTAAATAGATAAGTTTCTATTGAATCTCTCGAAGTTCTACTTCTGTCATCTACATTATTTCTTCCTATCTCAGATGCCTCTAAATCAATTTCCTTCTCATTTTCTTCACTCCTTTCACTTATCCTTTCTCCATTCCAATTCCCTTTAGTATTTGTAACAGCTATGTTGGGTTTGTTTACTTGAGGTCGGTCAGCATTATTGCACCCATTACCTTCGATTTCCTCATTGGTAACTACAAACGGTTCTCCTTCTCCATCAGATATCAAGTCACGACGGTTCCTTTCTACTTCCCTTCCATTCTCAACTTCTACTCTATATGACCTGGGCCTGTCCAGGATTCGCACTATTTGTCCTCTCTGCCATTTGGTACCATTTCTTACTCTCACCAAACTGCCCTCAGCTAAGGGCCTTAACATG
>PNEQ01036621.1:0-13153 GCA_003012365.1 Medauroidea extradentata | reverse complement strand
ACTTCTGGATCTACACACACCTAAGCAATCTTTTCATTTGAAGTATGTTACGGGACATTTAGAACAAGCTACCTTGTGATTCTACTCTGCTCTTGGTTTATGCTTACTGAATTGTTAATTGAATGGAAGTACTACAATCCTGCAGTTTTAGTCTCAACTCCAGTTTTGTTTATAACTATTGCGCTTAGTTCAGTGCAGAGTTAAGCGTGAAAGTGCCCATTTACCTGTACCTGCAGTCCGGAACGTCGGGCTAAAACTATATGATCAGTTAATGTAACTGTGATTTATAGAGAACGACTACTTTTTTTTTTTTTTTTTAATTTTGGACAAAAAATAATATAATTTTTGTATTTATTTATCGATTTTGTATTTCACAAATATTTTGATTAACACTGTGGTTATTGTAACCTTCATTAGACGGTAGTTATATTTGATCAAAATTGCGGTGAATATTTTCCACATTCATTTTAGGATAAACAGTATTTAAAAATGAAGCTTGTTCACAATAACCCAAGTGGTCACACATTTTTGGAAACCTATAAATAAAAACAAAAACATAAGCAATCGTATAGAATACTTTTTGTCCGCTTTGTGACCAAACATTGAGGCAGAGAAATGCATATATTGTAGTTGTAGATATTATGTTTCACCAAAATGTTGTAGGGCTGTTTATTATATTATATCCCGTTGCAAGAGATAAGAACAACGTGTACAGAAATGTGCCACACTAGCAACATTTTATGACCAAGTTGGTAAAAACTGTAATATAGGATTTGTTGTGTACTCTCCCCCCTTTCTTTTCTGACCTTTTTATAGGTCCATAAATCTTAAGCAGGGTCTTTTAAAATATAGAGGCAAGTGCAACACATCTTTATCTTCAATAATACACCATAAAATGACACGGTCACTATTGAAAGTCTCATAAAGGCGCCGCGCCTAGAGGCTACGGGGATAAGCGGTACGTGTGCTGTCTCGTACTTACAACTTTCGCACTTCTAGGCTTCGAACGCGCTAAATATGACCATCCAGACGGCTACCTTAAGAGTGCGTGGTAGATAAATAAATGCTGAAACTATCAATTGATTTTTACGCTTTTTCCGAAGCCAATATGGATAAAATTCTCAATGATAATCCTAGATAATGGTATTTGCTAACTTTATGAGTAAATATTTATCCAGAATTACTAATTCGTTACGCGTGATCTCTTGCGCCGCAATTAAATGCACGAGGTTCCGGCGTAGAAATTGTGCTTCAGAAGTTTGTAACACTGGAAACAATTTTGTTTAAAACGCTGGCTAAAACTATTGTCTATTGCTACTGTTAAATTTTTGCAAATTGACTTCAAGAAACCTACAGTTATAAATAAATTATTTTAGCGTTGAATTATGTACCACGTCCTCGTAATGCATTTAGAATGTAACCCGCCCTCTTAGATCAGACCTTACCAGTAGACAGCAACAGGTATTGTCTCAGCGTGTTCGGCTCATGGGTCAATTATGGTTCCTACGTCTGTCTGGACCATAGAGTTTAACAAACACATTCTCATCTCGAAGACACAGCACACAAGTGCACAGTGTGCACACACGCGATCTACCAAAATGGTCAAAAGTAGACTCTGATTTAATTTCTCGAGCTGTTGTTGATAAACAAGAATAATGAAAGAAAATATGAGTAGTTAAAGTGTGTCATTCATCGCGTACGGCTGTCAATATCACAAACCAATGACTAGATGAAGAGCGTGGAAGGGAGGAAGGTAATTGGTAAAGGGAAGGGGTGGAGGACATTATCGACAAATTCACACTCTGTGCAACCATCCTAGTCATAAAATTTTCACGACATAATGCGTAACCTATAGAAAAACAGGGGTAAATTACATTAAAATTTTACTACGTAAGTGAGGAAGTAATGAAAAAAGTATTACGATATCACAACTTCATCCAAGGCATTATTACTTACACGTTGCGTTAGGATGAAAACCAAATTTAAAAAATCATGCCACAAAGTCACAAACATTGAAACTGCCTCGTTTTTACGAACGCCAATGCGTCTGTAGTCAAAATGAAGCTTTCCGTCGATAAAACCAATACTTTTAAATACCGCACACAACTGTCAGAATACTAAGCAGTTTAGCCCAGTCCTTATTAACGTGGAGACAAGAGACTTTACAAACTAGTAAAAGGTAAACGTTGCACTGTTTTCACGTTAAAAACCGAGCGAGGTGGCGCAACACGGTAACTCGTTGGCCTCGCATTCGGGAGGACACGGGTTCCATCCCCGGTTCCGGCCATCCTGAGTTCGGTTTGCCATGGTTTCCCGAAATTTCCCCAAGCAAATGCTGGGATAGTTCCTTAATAAAGGACTCCTCTCCCAAATTCTGTCATTGTACCGAGCTGTGTCACAGTCTCTAATGACCTCGCTGTCGACGAGACGTAAAACCCACTTACCTTACCTTCACGTTAAAAGATTTTGCTTCATACTCTCAAGATCTGTCTTTCATTATTATTATTATTATTATTATTATTATTATTATTATTATTATTACAAACACACTTCAGATTTCTGCGACCATATTACAAGACCACCAAGGTTAAATATGTTCTTGGTTTGTTAGACATAGAATGTTGATTTTAAATACATTCACACACTTAATTTACAATCATAAGCTGCTTCCGTTAAGATTCCATCAATTGTTACATAAGAAGAACATTAGAACTTATTAGAAATCAAAGTACGATCGTCTAAATAATATGTTTGATGAAATTTTAAGTCAATAAACCTTCTGTGAACATGCTAATCACCAACACAAATATTCTCGGACGTAAGACGAATGGTTTGACAAACAATTTAAGGAAATTAAAAGTACGTCACCGTATTCATGTTCCCAGTATATTAATTAAACGAAAGTTGTCACCTAAAAACAAACTATTTACGATCACAGGTAAAGTATTTCATGCAATTCTCAAGGAAGCGTGAGGGGGTAGAACAAACCTGATATCTGCACATGCGTGAGACAAAAGAGTGATTCTATGATGACCTTCGTGTATTACATAATACTGTACACGATTGCTCTTGTGATCATCTGCCTTGTATTACAAATCTGAGGAACATTTTTTCAAAACTAAATATCTCCAAAAATGTAACTTTACAGGAGAGAGGAAAAATATTTATCCTCTATATAAAAAAAAGTTAACAGTAGGATACCCAGTCAGAGCAACAATGAGGTACTACTGTTTTAGATATGGCACATTGAGTTTTGACAAAGAATGGAGATAATACATTTTGAAAAATAAAAGGGTTTTGGATGTATGAATAGACCAGCAGGACAGTAAATGTTTCAAGGTTGACAACTATGAATCTATAGGTTACAATACAGCTATCTCTTGCGACAGAATGACAGTGATGTATATGGAGAGTAAGATATTCAAATACAAAAATGTATTGGTCTGTTCAGTATTGAAAACAACAAACATTGCAATGTATATTATAACCGAGATTTACATTGACTTTAAATAAGAAAATGTGGTTTTATTCAGTTTGGTTATCAAAACACATTTTCCAATAGCCTCCCCAATGGTAAATATTCACTTTAGATTAAAACCCATTCCACCACCCAATTTAGTAGAAGTGGTTCATACACATAAACAAAATTTAAAATTTTTTTTGGATATACTGAGTTTTAAAAAAATTGCTCATCTCATGCACATTTCACTGAAGGTAGTGTTTATGTCTGGTCTTGTAGTTTCCTTACTACGAGGTTCAAAAAGATAAGAACTTTTCACTTCATATTCACACAAAACACTGATCAGCTGTTTTTCAATATCACATTTCTTTCTGAGTATCTCTGCTATAACACACACAACAGTACTGCCAGACATATGCTATTAAAAAACTACTGTTAACTAATATCAGTGCAGCTCGCTCAGTTCATATCTCCTCCTTTACCGCATCCAAAGCACTAAGGGTGGCTTCCCTGCACTGTAAGTGACCAGACATCAATCAGCAGTGGTAATTACGTTGAGTCAACTTTAAGAACTTTATATTGTTTATTGTTCTCTGATTCGGCTGGCTGTGCGTGAGCGACGTGATGAACCATGCTATCTCCCCCCCCCCCCCGGCTCGCTTCCACCTATCCATGCGACGAGGCAACCAACCCTCCGCTCCTTCTTCATGCCTCCGGCGACACAGGGCTGGTGCTCGTCTTATCGCTGTTGACATCACGCACCATCAATGAGACAGACGCCATGCAGTCGTCCTTGACAGGCAAGCATCTGGGCCATGATCAAATGTTGCCCCAACACCTGGAAACTTCACCTAATGCCACCAGCATTGTCGGCGAGCTGCGAGAATGTTCTAGGCAACGTCGCAGCAGACTATAAATACTGGCCCACTGCGGCTAACGGCAGAGTTCTTGTGGCGTTTAGCCAGTGCGCGAGAGTAACAGACTCGAAAGCAGAGGCGACTTAAACAGTGGCGGCGGGATAGGCACATAGAGATACGCAGTGCGGCATATGTGGATGTCGGTGGAACTGTTTGGAGGATGGTTGGTCTGTTTCTTTGGTGTGTGAGCAATGGATGAGCAGATAGACTGGTAATGTAATTATACATTTATGGAAAGAGACTTATGTGATCGGTTGACTAATCAGAATGAGAAAAGAGGGACAGATATGTACTAACTTGAGCAGCAATTTTAGATTTTTTGTTATTAACTGTAAACTAATGTTTGTAAATATTGATCTATATAGTGTAAATTGTATATAGATGAGTGTTAAACATCTGTTTTAGTTTATTGCTGTAAGGATTATGGTAAAATAGGAAATTAACTTCAATTCTTTCAAATAAATTAAGTCCACCATCCTGATTGAACCTGGTTGCGCCCCCAAAACATAAATGTGTTACAGTGTTAAAAGACTCGGGTGCAAAAAACCACCAATTTTGAAAACTGTAAACTTAGAAAATAACAACTTGTGTTTTGTGAAACACTCGAAGAAAGCCTGGGAAGAAACTACAAAAAGAACATACACTTGAAACTACGCTTTTATGTTTTTAAAAATTCAGCACTTTTGATAAAAACATAAATTTAGGGACCTATCAAATGGCTAAAAACGGATTTTTTTTAGACTGCTTTACTTCGAAAATACCACCTTAATCCGTAAAGTGCAAAGCGAGAGGCATGCGTTGGTCCGTATTTCATACTATCCAAATAATAAAAAAGTTAGGGTTACCGCCTAAAGTTCCATAGGAAAATGACTACAAGGAAAACCTTGCACGCCAGTGTGGTGTGTTGTGAATAGAGTCGATATGCTAGCCTTCGAGCGTAGTACTCTGGCTCTTATCGCTCCGCTGTTCTAACGCGTAAAACGCGCAAATGTGAAACTGGTGAAGACTCCTCTTATCGTGATCTGTAGTAAATGTCATATACTAAAAATGTTTTTTTTTCTGTTTGTGTCTGATATCTACTGTGTTTTGTTTCGTCTCATCGTTGTATCGCATGTTAACTTAAGTTTCTTTTTTATTTTTGTTATTTAATTTATTATCTGTTTGTTCCTTGTTGTATTTGACCCCATTGCATTTTTTGTAATTTTATGTTGCGTATGTATACTGTTGACTAAAGCATACTCTGCTTATTTATGTTTCTTGTCTTATTTTTAGTTTTCTTTTGACAGCCATTTATTTCGCAGGGATTATGTCCAAACAACTAAATCCAGTAAATTACACTGTTAATAACTTCATACAACAAAAGAAAGATTTTCTAGGTTGTGGTCCATGCCAGATTATTTTGTGGTAGATACAAAATTACTTTTTGTGACCATAATATATTTTGGTGACAACAGGTTTTCGTGGTGAATACAAAACATATTTTGCACGGTCAATACTAACAAAATACGTTGTAGCTGCCACAATGTGTATTTTTTCTTCTGTGTAGCTTATAGAAACGTCAACCGAGAGATTAAATATTTTAGATAACTTGGACAAAATGCAACAATGAGGAGAAGACGAAACGTTAACCATGACTTAATAGGAAGCAGACGTGCGCCTGCAAGGTAAATAAGCGTAGTCTTCAAGTGCGATGATTATTCCAGGGATAGAAAATATTTCCAGGCATTCCCGCAACGTGTACACTATACCGTCTGGATGAGCTGTCGGGCGGGCCACGTCAACTCAAATCACCACTCCACCCCCTTCCAAGCGTCTTTCACAATCACTCACTCGGCGGGTAGGGTGAGTCATAACGGGAGACGTCACCGACATACAATAATAGTCCAACTTGTCTACCAACATTGCAGTCACGGAATTTAATAAGGACTAATGTTACAAATGATTACTTCTCAATGTTGAAAACAAACAATGTTCTGTATAAAATTCCTGTACAGATTACTGACACATGAGAAATGTATATATTTTTATTATTACTTGTAATATCTACTAAATATCATCTTGGAATTTATGTTTCACAAGGAAACTATGAGCCACGTTGGTGTGGTGTGTCACACATGGTCTGTTTTATGGGAAACTTCTATTCATGTTCACATCATCGTTATAAGATAAAAGAAAAATGTTCTTCGAACAATGCTTTGAAGTTTTTTAAAAAATCGCACAAATTTTAGAAACATGATGTTACGGCCATTCAAAATGGCTAAAAACAGCTTAAGACTTCCCTATTTATAATAATAATACCAATAGAGGACGTTTGATTTTATACCATGAACTCATTTATATGTGTGTCCACACACAAATATATATACACATACATACACGCACACACGCCGTTCAGGATAGTGAGTATTTTTGAAACCCTACTTACTTTATTTCTTTCAGATAATGTTCAGTTTCCTGCCACTTTTTATTTATTGTATACAAAGCTACCGAAGTAAAAAAAAGTAAAAATCATAGTGTACAGATGAAATACACTTAAAAGTTAACGTTTGAAATCAAAATATATATTAATTTTTATTTATTATTCTACCCAAGCCTCTCCTCGCGCATAACATACATTGTGCGCATATATATATATATATATATATATATATATATACACATATGTGTGTGTGTGTTTTTGTGCATGTATGTTAATCCAATGCAAAATTTAATATTAATATCCCATTGCAACTTAGTAAGCAGACCCTAGAGCTCTGCCGTAGGTATTTACATGGTACGATATGTTAAATAGTGTGACTCAGAACCTGTCCAATCTACATAAATGCTTATATTCTATCAGCGACTATTACTCATCTCGGTGCGTCGGTGCGGCCCACATTGTTATACGAGTTTTAAACTACTTTTTTCAATACCCGGAAAACTGCGAGCAAATAAGTGTTTTCTTGCTCAAAACACTCGAAAAGACACGGAGAATTGTTTACATTTGTTAACTGCTCCCACATTTGCGTGAAGCATATTCTCATGTACTGCAAATAATAATAATAATAATAATGCCTGAGACCAAACCTAATATAATTGTAAATCTGTATCCATGTTCTCGCCAGGACTTCGAGGTAAGTTTAGTCCGTCTCTTATAAGCGTTCCACTGTTTTACATTGTGTTGACATTTCTTTTGACAACTGTTGCCATGAAATAAGCAGGGTTTTCCTCTGCCACAAGCAATGTTTGCACAAACACACTCAGCTGGCTCACGAACAGTGTAGTTCATCAAAACTAAAAGTAGTTTCCTGTAGAAATTTGTACACATAACTGACAAAAAATGGCTTTCTTACGCGAGACAGACGCTGGAAATAAATACCAATCGTAGTTTTACATTTACACCCAAATACTTCAAGTTACTAAATGAAATTACATTTCATGCTAATTAAACATTTTTATTTTGCTTTACGTATAAAAACATATGAAAGTCTCTGTTGGCATTAATTTTAGACGGCGTACGAGTCACGATTGTCCCTGTAACAAATTTCCACTGTCACGTATAAACAAATGGTCAGCACTATAATTTTCTTGCTTCTAATCGACCCCTAATGGACCGAAAATCTTGGTAATATCAACAGCTCTGACTAAAATAATTTAATATAATTTACAAAAATGTCTCGTACTTAATTATGAACAAATTTAAATATTATCAGCAGAAAATTCAGCTCCGACTGTAATCGGTGAACATTTTGTCTCCATAATATCTGAAGGAAGAAAAATAACAGTTGACGTGCAGAACTACATTTGCAAGTCAATTTCCACGGTAAAACCAGTTTTATTAGCATATTTAACGCGGTGCAGAGACGTTGGAATATACAAGAAACATTGACGAGAGGTAGACACCTCTGTAACTATAGGGTTTTAAGCATGGGTTAATAAGAGTATTGGTTGACTTAGATTTACATAAATAAAATAACATGTGTGCACGTGCTGGCGCGTGTACTAGTTTGAGTGCGTGTATTCGTGCTATAACGTCTTACGATATGTACGAATGTTGTTATAGGTCATTCACGGTAAAATGAGCACATTCCAACACACATCAAGCACTATTATATATATAACGTATCTGTTCCAATACCATCCATCCGATTGCGGTTGAACTTTGGCGAGTCGTCCGTGCGCCTGCGAAGGTTTATATATATTTATTTTAACACGAGCAAAATTAAGCACCACGGCCGTTTTAAAGTTTGTCGTGCATATTGTTGACTACATACCGTTATAAAAAACACAATGATTAGAAGAAGCAATAAGGTACATAAAAACTTACGTGCTAAATTACAAAAGTTATTAATAAAGAAGAATAAATTAAGTCTGTTACATAAAAAATATAAGAACTTAAAAATCGTGAGATATGTTACATAATGCTGAATTAGTCTCCTGTCATCTTTATATAATTGCTTTATTTATTTTCGATTTTAGCTTGTCAGTAGGAACTCTTTGTACTTTTTCTTAAATACACTTAATGATCCAGTTTTCTTTAACTTTGTGGGTAACTCGTTCCAGACACGACTGGCCATGTAGCTGATGATTGCTTAAATGCTGTACTGTTGTGACGTGGTATTTGGATGTTCATTTTATGTCTGGTGTTGTACGAATGGATAGAGTTTAACTGTAGTAGTTCAGGTGTTAAGAATTTTGGAATGTTATTGTGGAGAATTGATTTGAGTTGTGTGGCAAAGTTAAATTGTCGTCTGTTTTCCATGTTCAGCCAGCCGGGTTTAATTAAGGTTTCTGTGATATGGTCCCTTCGTTTAAGGTTATAAACATACCTTACATATGTATTCTGAAGTTTTTGGACCCTGTATTGCAAAGAGTTGTCTATACTACAGAAAAGGCCAGAGCAGTAGTTGAAGGAGGATCAAACAATACTGTTACAAGTTTAAGCAAAACTTTATTTGTGGGCAATTGCTATGAGTTCTTTTGGGATAGAGGTCTAATAATTGGAAATAGAGTTGAATTAAGTTATTGATTTACTAGCTCACAAAGCTTACAAAAACACAAAATAGCAATCAACTATAACTTTCACAACACAATTAGTTAAGCACACAATTACTCCAGTGTCACAGACACGTTAATAAACTTTGACAATTAAAGCACAAAAATGTCTACCATCAATTAATTAAACACCACAAATCACAATAAAATTCAGTCATATATCCAATCGACAGTCTCTCAAATAGTGACAGTGTACAACCTTAATAGTCCGCAGTGGTGATGAATCGCCGTGTACTGCGCAGCACCCCGAGTGCACCGCTGTCTTCACTCTTGAGGTCTTCGGTTCGACTCCCGTCGCGCACCTCCTCTTCGCTTTTCAGCCCGCCGCAGCAGTCCTCTTGGTTCGCCCAACACTGCTCCGAAGGTAGCCGCCTGCCGCCTCCCAGTAGACTCTGACGTCACCAAGATGTCTTCACCAGGCTCTCTCCACAAGCATAGCACCTTCCTTGGTGTGACTTCCATCATGTAGCCACCTGGCTCGTGATATCACGGGCCAGTCCACAAAGTGTTACGAAATAGCCGCCGACCACCGGCCTCCAGGTACATGGCACGCAACACTGCCCCCTCCTTAAGTCTGTTCGTCTCGAACAGACACAGCAGCCTCAGGACCATCGTAGAGGGCCAATCTGTCGATGTGTATAACTTCAGGTCCTCTCGCCCGAGAGCTTCGACGAACAATCCGAAACACCACATCATTGATCTTCTTCACTATTTCATAAGGGCCTTCCCAATTCTTCTGCAGCTTGGGAAAATACCCCTTCTTTCTCTGAGGGTTGTACAACCACACCAGTTGTCCTTCTTGGAATGTTTCATCTGGTGCATTCCTATCGTAGCGAGTCTTCATCCTGTCGGTGTTGATTCTAAGTTGTCGCCGGGCAAAGTTGTGAGTGTGAACCAACTTGCCACGTAACTTGATGGCATACACTGGGGACGCAATCTGGTCTTCCTCCGCCTGTCGTTCGAACATCAGGTCGCTTGGGAGATGGAGTTCTCTTCCAAACAGCATCCTTGATGGTGTCACCTTATATGCTTCATGAATGGCAGGAGAGTATGCTAGCAGAAACAGTGGT
The DNA here is from genome assembly GCA_003012365.1 of Medauroidea extradentata. Classification (NCBI taxonomy): domain Eukaryota; kingdom Metazoa; phylum Arthropoda; class Insecta; order Phasmatodea; family Phasmatidae; genus Medauroidea; species Medauroidea extradentata. The sequence continues at coordinate 2,672 of PNEQ01036621.1, read as the reverse complement.
ACGGCCACTTCGAAATTCCGCCCTTGGTCTGAGTGAAGCTCCAATGGCACCCCAAACCTTGAGAACACATGTTCGACCAGTGCATCAGCCACCGTGCTGGCTTCTTGATTTGGTGTGGGAAGAACCTCTGACCATTTGGTGAAGTAGTCCTGCACTACCAGTAAGTACCGATTGTTTCTCTCAGTTATTGGCAAAGGAGCCAAGATGTCGACTGCCATTCTCTCAAAACGGGCACCCACATTGTTCTTCTGTAGACGACCTCGGCCTCTGACCTTAGGACCTTTCTTGGTGGCACAGTCGTCACACATTCGGCACCATCTGTCGACATCTTCATGGCAATGAAGCCAGTAAAACCTCCCTCGAACCTTGTTGAGTGTCTTATTAATTACGAAATTGCCACCTGACACTGAATAATGGAGCTCATTTAGTACCTCTGGGATCTTGTTCTCTGGGAGGACCAACTGTAGGTGTTCATGTCTGCCGTCCGCACTCTCCCAGTTCCGGTAGAGAACACCATTCTTCAGAACAAGTGGATTCCACTGTGCCCAATATGCCTTGGTTGTAGCACTCTTTTCAGATAGCTCATGCCATTCTGGTCGGTGGTCCTGCTCTATCCAATCCAGTATTCGACACAAGTCTGGGTCATTTTGTTGTTCTTCTCTTTTCTTGTCGTCAGTCCAGGAGAACTTCCCATCGGCCATAGATGCCTGAAGCATTGCTGTTCTAACGTAGTGTACTCCTCAGCTCTTCTCCTCTTGCCGTTCACAATGACGACAGTTGGAGTCAAAAGGCCTGTGGGATAATGCATCTGCATTATTATGGGAACGACCGGCACGGTGTTGTATATCAAAGTTGTATTCTTGAAGATGTTGTATCCATCGAGCTATTTGTCCTTCGGCATTCTTTAAGTTCAGTAGCCAGCATAGAGCAGCATGATCTGTTCGCAAAGTAAAGTGTCTGCCATATAAGTAGTGGTGGAAATGATATATGGACTTCACCATTACCAATAGCTCCCTGCAAGTGACACAATAGTTTCTTTCTGATTTTTGCAGCACTTTGCTGAAATATTCTAGAGGCTTCTCTACTCCATCTTGAACCTGTGATAGCACAGCACCGATGCCTACATCACTAGCATCTGTGTCCAATATAAACTCGCCTTCATTATCGGGGAAGCCCCAACTGCAGGGGACATTAAACCTTCTTTTATTTTTCTGAGAGAGGCTTCACATTCAGGGGTCAACAGAAATTTTGTTTTTGCTTCAGTTAGCTAAAACAGTGGCTTGGCAATTGTAGCAAATCCATGTACAAACCGCAGATAATAAGCACAGTGTCTGAGGAAGCTTCTCACCTGTGTCCTGTCTGTCGGTTGTGGTTAGTCTTTTATGACCCTGGTTTTTTTCTGGGTCAGTCTGGATTCCATCAGCAGATACCACATGCCCTACGAAACTAACTTTCTTTTGGAACACGTGGCGCTTCTTGGAAACCAGCTTCAGATTTGCAGCAGCCACTTTCTGGAACATGGAATCTAATCTGGTAAGGTGTTCTTCAAATGTTTTACCTGTGACTACGATATCATCTAAGTAAACTTGGGAAATATCTAGAGGTAGGATCTTTTCCATTAGTCGTTCGAAGGTAGCAGGTGCATTGCACAGCCGAAACGGCATGACTTTAAACTGCCAAGTTCCTTTCCCCTGCACAGAGAAGGCTGTCTTCTCCCTGTCCTCTTGTGCCACCTCACATTGCCAGTAGCCACTCTTCATGTCAAGTGTAGAGAACAACTGTGACCCTGTCAAGCTGTACAGTGTGTCATCAATCAGGAGGAGGGGGTAAGCAGTCCTTTTTGGTCACATCATTCAACCGGCGGTAATCCACGCAAAATATTGTGGACCCATCTTTCTTCTTAACATGCACAACAGGTGATGACCAAGGGCTGACTGACGGCTCGATCACGTCCAAATCCTTCATTCATTTCAAGATGTCATCCACAGTCTCTTGTGTAGCCAGAGGCAGTCGTCTTGGAGTTTGCATTATTGGCCTAGCTTCTCCTGTATCAATGTGGTGTTGTGCAGCGGATGTTCTGCCAAGGTCAAGTGGCCCACATGAAAAAGTTTTCTTGTTTTTTCAGAAGTTCTGCCACAGTCTTTTCTTGCCTCCAGTTCAGATTTTCTCCAGTTCTATTCAGTAGTATCTTGAGTGGTTCTGCCACAGTCCCATTAAAGTCGCCTGACTTGAAAGCTTATTTGTTGGTTGTAGTTATTTGGGAGACTTGTTTGCACACACCTATTATGGCCCCCTCCTCAAGCTAGATTGCCCTGTTCGACAAGTTGACCATTCGAACAGGTAAATTTCCAGAACTCGGTGAAACCAATGTTCTTGCTACCACCACCTCATCAGGTAAGCTGCTTCCTCTTCTCATATATTCGACCAGAGCTATACGCCGCACAAAATTGCCTTGACACCTTGCGGGGATGATAATCTCACTGGATGCTGGCAAAACAGTTGTCTCACAACAGACCACTTGGCAGCTGGTTGGCACGGATAGTTCGCTTCGTGGCATCATTACCAGTTCTCGGTTACCAGTCCTCAGTACTCCCGACCGAGTATCTATACAGCACTCTAACTTGCGCAACACATCCAGGCCCAATAAACATTCATCTTCTATGTCGGCTATG
>PNEQ01036620.1:0-13153 GCA_003012365.1 Medauroidea extradentata | reverse complement strand
TTCAAGTATGTGTTAAATGTTAATATTGTATTTTAATATTTGTTTTATATTTTCATATTACTAGTTATGAACATTGTTACGTTGGACGTCATGATTAAGACGTCTTTTGTTTAATTCATAACCACTCTATTCTATGGTTCCTTGCGCCATTGAAGACAGTAAGGACTACTTTATTAAAAAACATGAATTGTTTCAAAAATGTGATATTTAATCCGATTACGAAGAGTTTCATATCTGAAAGTGTTAAGTTACAAGAGCATTGTTCATATTATTCCAGTGAATTGCGTAAATGTCTTGGGTTAACGGTACTTCATTACAAGACTTTGTTATGTGAAAGCTGGCAATTTGGCAGCTGCTGCCTTGTAAAAGCAATTTATTTGCAGGGAAAATGTTAAACATTTTCTTTAGATTTATTTACAAGTGGCACAAAACCACCATCACTTTTGCAGAACAAAGCTGTTAAGTCACTGTCTTCACCTGCAGACTCCCACTCTTTTATTGTAGTCATATTAAGGCATCTGATAAGTTAGTCATATCAAAAAATTTGTTACTAAAGATTCTCCTTTTGGCTGTCATAAATTAATTGTCATTTGTTATTTATGTTTCTGCTGTTTTTTCTATTGTATTAAGGTACCACAGTGTTGGGATTAACGATTAAAATTAATTGTAAATATTATTAACATTTAAAAGTAACTGCAGTGAATTTTTGAATTCAGTTTTTATTAGCATATCTTACACACTAATGTATTTTACGCATCCTGTATTTTCACGTCCGAATTCGTAGAATTATATATCCCAGAATATCTTAGGAATGAATGTTACACAGAGATTTATTTACGCAACACAATGTAAACACGTAACCAAGAATCATATAAAAATATGTACAAGTAAGTTGTACTGCCAACTTATAGTTAAAGACAGCGTTAAAGTTGTCTCGTCACGCATCACATTTAACAGCGCTCGCGATCTTTGTTACACATGTAAAACGTCTGAGCAGAGTGTCGCATATCCACAATGTTCATTCATCTAGGGCATGACCAACACTAAAATTCAATGTTGTTTAGAACTCTGTTCACTTATTATGACTTTACCTGCACAGACTATGATATACTTTAATCAGAATTGTAATATATGATAACTTTACTCTTGTTACCATCAGTAGTGAACAAAGTAGTATCAAAACAGAGAAATTAACAATTTGTGTGTAGTGGAAACGTCTAGCGACTTGTAGGCATAATTAATGTTACATTTCGTAGGCGGGTGTTTATTTTATGTAAAATTGCCGTTAGTTTTTCTATATACATTGGCTTTTAGATAATCCGGTATATAGGTAATTTCTTGTTGAGGAGGTTATAACCTCAATTTAAAAAAAATTCTCACATTTCTTATGCACTCCAGTTTTGAATCCTAAAAATTGTAACAAGTGTGTAAGATACGCCAGTAAATACAGTATTTTGAAGGCCGATGACTGCACTAGACAAAACTCCGGGGTGATGAAAATCTTCCTCACTTTACTTTGATATATGGGAGACGAAATACTGCATCAATATCGATAGTAATAATTTATCAATTTATTTATAAGAACTATAATAAATGTATATATATTTATATATAATATATGCACTGCAGTGTGTGTCGCCGAGTTATATGTTTTTAATTAAACCCATATGTAATCTACAGCATGCAAACTATATTTTCGAATGATAAATATTTCTTTCCATTAGCGCTACATGAATGAAATATAATTTTTTTTATTTTTCGTTAACGTTAACTTTTAATCAGATAACTTGAACAGAAGTTAACTTTTAACTTTAATCAGTTAAATATTTGAGACGTTAACTTTAACTTTAATCAGTTAAATATTTGAGACGTTAACTTTAACTTTAATGAGTTAAATATTTGAGATGTTAACTTTAACTTTAATCAGTTAGTTTTTTTTGTTCACTTTCCCTACTCTGCAACATTTATTGTAGATACTATTTTGCCTTATTTCAAATAATTGCAATCATATTATTATTTTATAAAGATGCACAATTTCTCTTGTATCTTATTTTTACTTCATATAGAGGCCTATGTCAGGAGTATCTATACCAACAAACAGAAGAAGATCTGGTAAAATTTTTATATTTAACTCAAAATTAAAATGGTATAAATTACTCCTGTTAAAAATGAATGAGGAATTGAATGCCATGTCCGCAAATTCTTTTATTGACGAGCATCATAAACGTATAATTTGTTGTATAGTCTTCATTTGACTATCGTATTCATTGCTTTCTTTATTGCAGTATTTTTTTATTTTGTATGTCATTTCAGATAGATCATTTTATGTGTCGATTCATGTCTTGCCAAAGTTCTAATATGCTTTTTACGGTGCCCACACACTAAAGTAAATTGTCTGTTTCGTCATACCTTACATTCATTATATGACAGAATCTCACTACCTTAAACATTTTTAACAGAAGGCTTGCTTGCTGTGGAGGGATGGTAAGGAGGATGACAGGCAACCCCCTACCCCTCCTCCAAATGGTCAGATATTTCATTTTGTCCCCCGTTTAGTAGTTCCTTTTAAAACATGTTAACGGGGAATTAATGAGCTTACTTCCGTATAAGAAACGAATACATGAAAATGCATGCAATCGTTGATTTAACAGTTAATTAACATAACCGCTATAACAGCTTTCAAAGGAATCACACCTGAAGTCTGAATCATTATTTGAAAACATAAAAAATCTTGTTAAGCTACTGTAGGTTCTACTTATGAAGCAGATGATCTTCAGTGCTCTGTGGTGCTTGAAAAGTTATTTAAGAAGTTCAATGAAACAGTGTAGGTTTAATCATGTAGCCCTCTGCTACGTTCATGAAAAAGTACTTGACAAAGTAGACATGTGAAAGTGGCACAAGTCTTTATTTGAAAAAAAGGCTTACAGAAAGTCAGTGTTTGGAAATGGAAGCACTGTACTTGGAATGAGCTATTTGTCACATACATTGACATTATACAAAGTGCAGTCAAATTTTGTAGGAAATATATTTATGAATATTTGACTTTATTAACGGGACATTCATTTCCAATAACCGTATTTTTCAGGCTTGTTTAAAATTAGTGTATATTTAATGTTTTAAAATAAGTTTTCTCTAAGCAATAGGTAGGCCTGTATAGGATGCAAGGATATTGATAGCCCAAACTCCAAGAGGCTATTCCTCATAAAAATGAATTAGATATTATATAGGACACTTTTAAGGGAAATGATAATTAAGGGTGGAATAAGCCCTTAAAAATAGAGTTTAACAAAACTTATTTAGTCAAAAAATGAGAAACGGTTAGAAGTTCAAATACGACACTTTGGGTAGTGTTATATATTGTTGAGATCTTAAACATGTGATAATTTCAGCCTTCTAACCTTCGCCTTTCATGAAAATAAAATGGGTTGTCACATAGGCATGTTTTTACACTTATTTAATTGTATTTTGTGACATGCTTCAACAACTACGTCATGGGTTGTATTTCCTGAGAGCATGGTACATATCCACTTCTTAGCGGATGTACACATATTGTCTATATACCAGACACAGAATAGTTGTGTCCAGTGTCCATTTTTCTGGTAAACTGTGCTTTCTAGGCATTTGCGGTTCAGGTTTTCCACTTTGCTTCTCTTTTTTCTTCCAGTTGTCAATGGAATAACACTGCTAATGTGAATCCAGTCAAAGTAAGTCTTAAGTAATCAGCGAAACTTAAGGCCACAATCCCGAGTTTCCACTGCTTTTGAGCTCTGAGGTAGGCAGTGCACATAAGTAAAAATGTTTTGCAAGTTTAATGATGCATAGGCGCAACTAATGAAAAAGACCTATGCCCAATCCCCTTTCCCATTTTTATCCAACAAACTCTACAACACGTTTAAGAAAGTTGATCTTAAAAATATTACAATTTATGCAAGAATTAAATTCAATATTTAGGTTTGAAAACCAGTTATTGGGTGATCAATTGCTGTCCTCCCAAAACTTAAGTGCTTGCGGTGCCAATGGGATTTACGGTTCTTTTCAAGGTAGACTGTATGCGTGAGAGAATTATAATTTGATAATTAAATGTTTTCAAATCATATAACTTTCTTTGTTATGGATCCTGGCATAATATTCATATTACTATATTACTGTTCATATGTTGTATAGAGGAACATTATTGATAACATCAATGGAAAAGTTAATTGAGGCTGCAAGTAATATTTCATTTAAATTTAAAATACTGCCAACTTGTGCCATTACCTATTTCAAGAATGATTACCTCTTCAAAAACAGACGATACTCTATAACACAAAAATGTGATGTTGGCCTTTTTTACTCAACATGTATGAAATCAGCAACCAAAACATATGTTGAATGAGTTGGACTTATTTGTGTTACAAAAGCTTTGTCGACCAGTGTAATTACGTACTCTCGCAATTGGGCTACCGCCCGGTGGCGAGTGGACTCTGCCACATACCTACACTACTAACCTTCCAATCCCTTTCTGAACCTCCCAGCACCCTTCATGGTCACCAACTCCTCTTGCAGGTCATTCCCTTACTGTCCTCACAAGCATAGTTTGTCTACCTCTCTCCGTTCTCCGGTGCTCTTAGAGTATCAGAATTCAATTAATCAAAGATATCATGAGAGATGCACATTATATTTTCCTCTCATAGGTGAGTTATCGGCTGATTTTAAAAAGTAGTATTAAAACATTTTCAGCAGAACAGGGACCTGGTTTTACTGCAAGATAAGCAACTCTTTGTGATACTTGTATAGAATTCCGAGGATCAGAAGTTCTGTAGGCCTACAAAGTATTAAAACTTACTAGCCCCCCTATTCAAATTTTATATTATTCCAACATGTTCAATGTGTGAGTTAAATTACACATTACTAACATGTGAATATATAATCTAAGGATATTTTGCAAGCAATGTCAGTTATGTACTCTCATCAAACAAGATACATAAAACAATTTTATCCTGTAAGCTTACTGTATAATCAAGAAAACCTAGGTAATATTAAATGCTGTTTTAGAAGAATAACAAAAAAAGTTATTTAGCAGCCTCATAAATTATTTACACTTATGCACATCACAAGTTAATTTTGCTCTCATCTTTCAGTGTTGTTAACTGTGAGACTTGGTTTGCTAGTCATCATCATTGCAACAAGGGTGACTAGCTGTGTTTCAGGACTAAGTAGACTTAAGTTATTGCTTTATTAATAACCGAACTGACGTTAAATGTAACGAAATGAAGAAAATATGTAGGCAATTAGACTATATGTAGGCCACACACATTTACAGTGAACATTGCAGAATATTTTAGCATCTGCTTCTATTTTGAAATGGAGCAACATGATCAAGTGAAATACAGACTATATGTTATTTTTCTGTATATTTAATATGTGAAAAGCACTAAGCACGCAAATATACATGAACACATGCCGAATGACATAAGTTATATAACCTGCGAAATCCTTACAACTTCGCCGAAACATTCTGCGAATAGCCTAAGGCGGCAACAGGCACAAACAACTTCACTTGTTACGTTTTCATTAAGAAATGCAAGTTAATAATCTTGAATTGCGTGAAATAAACAACACCGCAAACATTATCTGACTTTCACTAAACACCTCAATCGTAAATAAATGTATTTATTATGACCAGTGTTACATACTTGGCACATTAAATCATAAGTGGTACCTTGTAGAAACCACTGCACTGAATTAAATAAGAATTTGGATTCAGATGTATGTACATGATATGCAAAACCACGCGTACTTCATTAAAACACAGCAGCCAGCATTCGTGTTTACTAGCTGCGCACATGCCACGAAAATGGCGGCCAACATTTCTACCGTCGACTGTCGAGTTCGCTAAGATCAAAGAGACCGCCTCTCTATTTCGTCTCTGAATCCCTACCTACTCTGTGGTATAAATATAAAATGTATACATAGTTTTTGCTCTAATCGCGTCACACGTCTACCACTTTAGGCACTTTATTTTCCGTTAGCAACATAAAGTATGTAAAAGCTGGTTACAGACGAAAACCACTCTGATGTGTTCCAGTTGTGTTACAAAAATGCTGCTCTCCATAAATAAAGCACTTAATTATTCACGAACACAAAAATGAACACACGCATCCACTACACTGAAAGAACGACATTATGGAAATTTACTTTCACACTTCAAAACACAACTACGACATATACACTTGTATTGAAAACTTTGTAACAATTTTCCTTCATAATTTGATATTATCCTATACTTTCTACACCCTTGTTTAATCACGAGAAAGCTACAAAATTTGAGGTTACGAAAAATTTAACCAAAACATTACTTTTAGCGCGAGAAATGTTCACTGCTACATGGAAGCTATATCTACATGTAAGCACGCAGGTGTGCAGACAGCTTTGGCCGTTCAAGTGGCAGTGAGGATGATGTTACAAATTTTCTGATTGGCTTGTGTAAGTAGGAGAGGGGAGGCAGTTGCGCCGAGCCAAAATAGGCTCCGCCTCTTGCGTCTTGCGTTTTCGAGTATATTTAATTCCAACTACGACTGGAAGGGCAGGTGCAGAGCAGATTTCCTTGTGTTGCGCTGCGTCGGTGCAAAACTCAAGTGGTAATATTTAATCGGCCCCCTGGATTGATATTTCCCATAGAGAAAGTTTAGTATTCAACGCAAAAGAAAACAAATGTATTTGTTTTGGTTATATGTAAACTTAGTATTTAACACACAGTCAAATACACATAGTTGTTAGTGTAGCCTCTTAAAATCTTTTGAATAAACAATTCGTCTGTAATAACGTTTTTTTTTAAATGCTTCAACTTCCAAAAGTTTACCAGTAATAATAAAATATGTGTGTCGAAATTAATAAATTTACGAATTTCTTAAGGCATATATAAATGTTATGAATTATCTACTAAATTAATTGCAACAAACCTCATGTATATTTAAATAATATCGTGAGCTGTCTAGTGGTCACATTAGGAACTTGCCTAGAAATCCACTACGTCCTGAGAGCTCCTGCTCGGACATCCCAGGGAGTTACTACTCGGACATCCCAGGGAGCTCCTACTCAGACATCCCATGGAGCTCCTGCTCGGACATCCCAGGTAGCTCCTGCTCGGACATCCCAGGGAGTTCCTTAGAGGAGCTCCGTGGGAGATCCCTATAAGGACATCCCTGGGAGCTCCCAAGATGAGGAATTTAGGATGACCCAAATTCATCTTCCAAGGAGCTTCCTGGGATGTGATGTACTTTTCAAGGAGGTACTTGGGATGTCCTAGGGACTTTGTTTTTCGGAGCTCACGGACATCCGAAATATCCATCCTTAGGACATCCCGAGGATCGCATGTACCCGGATATCCTCATAGGATGTCCCTAGGACATCCTGGGGACTTGCTGTGCTAGTAGGGTAGTTGTATACTGTTGATGTAGTTGACATGTTGTATGCATGGTTCTTGTAGCAATAAGAATGTATTTTAGTATTTATTTTTAATTTGTATATATAAATGCAGGCTTATTTGCATATGTTCATACATTTTATAATTTACATTTACCAGTAGTCCTATAAACATAACCTTAACTTACAAAGTCTTACACAGTGTACTATACTCAAAACTGAGGTAACAATAATTACACAGAACTGTAATGCGTAATATGTATATTTTATGTCCGCATATGTTTACTTTAACGTTTTTTTTATTTATATATTTGTATTGTGAGCCAGTTACTAGCTACCTGCATATTTTCGTCAATTGTTATCATCCTGTATTTACGATTTATTCTCGTTCCTAAATTATTAAACGATTCACAGATGTATTTAAATGCTTTACATGCCACATAGACATACACAATGCATTGTAAGCTTTGTTTTTCTGTTATTATCGGCGCATAAATGTAATTATCCCTGCCCATCATCCTACCACGCCCCTTGGTTTTGACGATGGAAAACATGGCCGACACAAGTTCAATCGGGCTTCAGCCAGAAAGTGCTTCCGCCCCTCTATGTTTACTATATATCTCGTTGGTCATCAGCAAATAAAATGGGTGTAACGTTAGGGTTCAGGGAACGTGGTAGATCATTTATGTACACTAGGAATAGTAGTGGACATAAAATTGAGCCCTGTGGAACACCATGTTTTATTTTACCAGGTTTTGAGAAAAATGAAATATTTTTATCTTTAACACATACTTGTTGCTGTCTGTCTGAAAGATATGATATCATTAGTTTGTTAGTAATTTCCATAACTCCATAAAATTCTAATTTGTTTATCAGCAATTTGTGATTTACACAGTCAAAATATTTGGTGAGGTCATAGAAAATTCCAACAGAAGGCAGCTTTTTATCAAGTGCATATAGAATACAATTTGTGAGTTTGAAAATTGCATCATTGGTTGAAGTGTTTTTCTTAAAACCATACTGGACAGTTGAGAAGATATTATATTTTTCCAAATGATTCAACAATCTAATATAAATTAATTTTTCAATGACTTTAGAAAAGGACGTGAGCAAGTAGATTGGTCTATAATTAGCTGCACTAGAACGGTCCCCTTTCTTAAATAGCAGTGTAACCACAGCCCATTTGAGTCTATCAGGGAACAAACCTGTTTCAAAGATAGCATTGCAGATGTGGCTTAGAGGAGTACTAAATTCAAAAGTGCATTGCTTTAACAATTTACAACTTATACCATCATATCTGCTAGACAATTTTGATTGTAGAGAATTTATTGTTCTTTCTATTTCTTTCGGGGTTGTACAATTAAGTCTCATAGCAGGGTATTCTGTGCCCTGGAGAAAAGAAATTGCTGATGCACTTTTGTGTGGTTTTGCAAAGAATTTCATCTACAGCATTTAGAAAATATGAATTAAATATATCTGCAACTATTTTAGGATCTGCAGATTCAGTATCGCGTTAACTCTTAGTTATACGACTGGACATGGTTCATGTGTTTTCCCTGTTGTGTTTTTTATAATGTTCCAAGTGGTTTTTATTCTATTTTCTGAATTTTCAATTTGGTTGTTGAAGTACTTCTTTTTTGCACATTTTATAACATTACATAATATTTTGCAATATATCTTGTAATTGTTTATTAAATTAGGATTGTTGCTAACTCTGGCTGCTTTGTAAAGTTTTCTTTTTTTTTTCACAAGAAATCTTTATTCCTTTAGTGAGCCATGGGTTTTTGTTAGAGTTTGTGTTTTGGCGGGTTAGTCTGGATGGAAAATTTTTTTCAAAAAGTAAGAGGACTGTGTCAATAAAACAGTTAGACTTTTAATTTGTTTCATAAGATTCATGCATTGATGACCACTGCTCCCTGAGGAGATCATCTTTGAATTTTTTGATATTTTCTAATGAAAAATTCATTATTTTCTTATAAAGGTGATTTTTAGCGGGTATATTGAATAAAGGCATAACTAATACTTGTGCATCATGATCTGATAAGCCATTTTCTATTGGGAAGCAGTGATATGTTGCAACTAGGCTGCTGTCAATAAACATGTTATCAATAGCCGTCTGGGAGGTTCCATCAATTCTAGTGGCAAAGTTAACAATAGATTTCAAATTGTAAGTGTTAAGTAAACTATTTAGTTAAGTTTTTCTGTTGCTATCTATTAAGTAATCAATATTGAAGTCCCCAAATAAAATAATTTATATGCATGTAATTTTATTATTTTATTAAATGTGTCGCATATATATATATATATATATATATATATACACACATATTTCATAAAGTGCAATATTCTTTATTTTCACGTGATGTGACAATTCTGTTATAAAAATGTGTAATTATTCTAAAACGGCCTTATGTTTATTGTATGTACAGCTTCCGATATGAGCCCTGGCCCCGGAAACATTTTAATATATATACACACACATACACACTATCGTGCTTAAACATATTTATCTACTCATAATTTAAGTAATAAATTTGTACTTCATCCATTACAGCAGCATGAAATTATAACAAATGTTTTGTCCTGCTTTTTATCTTTACAGATTTCTTTAAACAAAGGCATCAGATTTCGAACATTGCCAATTATACAGAAGCAATAATATTAACAACCATCAGAAATATTTTGTATTGTTAGCAAATTAAAAAAAAAATTCTTCTAACTAAAGTATTTCACATCTAATGAACTAAATATTTTTCAATGAAAAGGCAATAAATAAAAACACACAATTAATCTACTAATATTTTTACTGCATGTGGAAACAAGCACACTACAAACAATTTCTTTGGAGAAAAAAAATATATTTCAACATACAGCAAAATCTAATATGTAGAAAAACATTTACTATTCTTGACAAGCAAAATAATTCAAAGGTATTAATCACTTATATATATGTAATAATTTGACAATAGCCATATCACAGAAAAATTATAAACAGAAGCGGCAAGTCGTGGTTTTTATTGTACTTGTTTCTCTAAATATTGTAATTTGATGTTGAAACTGAATGTTTGGTTACACTTAAGTTTAGTATGCTGTATTTTATTGTCTGTGAAAAAACTGACACGTAAGTAATGTCACAGTAATAATAATGCCTTGCAGATAGGCTGTTGCCCAGTAGCAAGCGTACTCCCTCTCACGACCATTTTTAAAACCTCCAACACTCCTCCCTCAGCAAATTCCACCCCCTTACCAACCTCATCAACATAGACGGCCTACCCCTCTTCATCCTCCTCCACATAGACTGGAATTTCTCACTACTGTTCGCCCTTCCATGCTAGATGTTTTGTAAATACTTGTTTGTGAACATGTTTATTAACTAGATATTCATATGTTTTGTACATATTTTTTTCTCCAGAATGTTTATTTTTCATATTAGCTGTATATACTTAGTTGTCAAAATGCTGTAGGTTCTCTTTAAGTGCAAACATGTAATCGGTGTATTAATTTTTGTATGCAAAATATGTATTGATCAATGTATATTTGACTTGTTCCACATCCTTGAGCCTTTTGGTACTCACTGAGGATCTATGGAATCGAATGTATGTAATATATATAAATATATATTTAGCTGCCCTTAACTATATGATGTCCTAACCTCCCTGGCACTTCGCGAACCTATACATACCGACAAGCTCTTCCACTCTTCTCCTATCCATAGAGGTCTCTACACCAGTTCCCTCATCAAACATGGCCTGTAATTTACTTCGTCCTCCCAGCTCGCTCTTGTCTGCTCCTTCAACCATCTTGCTTCCCTCTTTTGCACCATCTCCCTCCTCTTTCACATCACTGTTGGTTCTATTCAGTACCTTTCATAGCATTCCTCAGAGCCCTTCTTCCGTTCGCAACTGCTCTCTCTACCTGCCTTTTCCATCTCAACCCCTAAATACTTGATTGTAAATATATATTAAAAATATAAGCAAATTACAGTATTTCTTGAAATATAAGCTTTCATGTGGCTTTGTTTATTTTCCTGTGCACCCACACAGCTGTTACAATAATGACCAATAAAAACTTGCATAATGTTTTGAAAGTTTTGTCATGTTTGCCATTTTCATATATATTGAATTTATATACAAACTAATTAAAATGTCCCAAGCACAAAAATGGATTATATAAGCCAATGACTTAAAACCACATCATTTTGTTTATTTTTCTCTATATCCCAAGAGCTTCTGTTCCTACGTATTTTATTAATATTTACCCACATGAAAACTTTTGATAAAATTTTCTGCAAATACACAATAATATGCAGTTGTCAGATAGTTAAATAAACTTTGCCAAAGTAAATGTACACAAACTAGCATAGCCAAGCATACTCGGATAAATACTGTTCAAATTAAACTAAAACATGTGAATTCACTGACATACTAGGTCTATATACAACATTTTTTTTAAGCATTATGGTATGTAACTCTGTAAACATAATAGTTTTCAGTAACTGTAACACACTTCTTATATCTGTATTTTGTGAACGTAACTAAATATCCATATATACTTTCTTTATTCTGTCTCCCTCATGCAGTCCTCGCAACATAATTAGTTCTATATATGAATTTAAGCAATTTGAAAAGTGATTTACTGAATAAAAATACACATTACTACACTTAATTTATTTACCAACGTCAAGAACGTAAACAACTTGTATGTGAGTGGTATGCCATATGTGCAAGGATGAATGTCTGGTATTAAATATACAAATACGCAGGTGCAAGTGGTCACGTGACTGCGCAATTCCACTGACAGTAAAAAAGTATTTTGTATGCAAAAAAGAGAAGTAAGAATAATGAACAGTAAGAAACAAACTGACTCCTGTAAAACTCTTTTTAAAAGCACCAAGATGTCGCCATTACCATGTGAATATATGTATTCACTGCTCCTATTTTTGTCTAAGAACAATAACATTTTTGAGAAAAATTAATTCTATCACAAGCATGACACTAGAAATAAAAAACACATTCACATTCCCTCTGTAAATTTAAAATTAGTACAAAAAGGGCCTTACTACTACGGAAGTAACATTTTTAACAAACTACCAAAAAACTTGAAGAAATATTTTTCTCAAATCCTAAACTTTTCAAAAGTAAACTGAGGGATTATTTCTCTGAACATGCTTTTTATTCAGTAGAAGAGTACTTAAATAATAAACATTAAATTACATACTTGTATAACAGTGTACATGTCAGGTCTCTTTCTCCCTCTTTTCTTCTTCTTTTTTCAGATTATTGACGACTTCATCCAGTTGCAATATAGGAAGTGATGAACAAAGATTATTTATTCATATTATATTCCTGTACATAAATGTATAACCTTATGTTGTGTATAACTTTATATAATGTTTTTTTATGTTATAACTATATATTATGTTAACTCTATGACATGTCCAATATATTTGTACAACATGTGCAGAAAATATCATAAGGATGCAATAAAACAAACAAACAAGAGTCTGAGGCCGTGTCCCAACTCGCTAAAAGAGTACTCTCTCGTCCACTCTTGACGTCACAGAGGGTACTTTCTACTGTCCCAACTCAAAGGGAGAGTGTGCAATAGGAGAGTGAACGAGAGTGAGCGATGATGTTCCCTCGCAGCTCACTCTCGCACCCTCTGTGGCAGCCATATTGCTTTAAGGTTAAACCATTTTATTTGTGTTCGTTAAGAATTATTTTTACTCATTGTTCGTTGTTTTAATCCG
>PNEQ01036619.1:0-13153 GCA_003012365.1 Medauroidea extradentata | reverse complement strand
TCCTCTCAGGGAGATTGGCTTACAATGAGATAGGGGAAGGACAAGGCAGATGGCTCGCACCCCCACCACTGCGACTTCCTCTAGACACGTCACTGTGATGAACCGCGCCTCCGGCCCTTAGCCACGCCTCTTAGCCTACTCGAACACGTGGCACGGAGAGCTATCTTCAAGTTTAGTACCAGCCCCCGTAAGTCTTAAGTCTCTTTTGCGAGGCTAAACGTGCACAAATACATGGCCGGACCTGGGGACCGGGGGAGGGGGGGGGGGCAGGAGGTGTATTGGTTTGGATACTTTTGTAAATTAAAAATACCATTCCTCAATCACAAGTTATTAAATACTCCTGAAACTACTTTGTAATGCTTCAGTTTTGAGCAAATCCAGACTTAAAACTCAAATATAAAATGTAACCGTAATTGACAGTTACATGCAAATAGCGTTGGTGGTGCCATCCGAATAAAAAAGTAAAAAAAAAAAAAAAAAGTTGTAAAATATGATCTTAAGTAATTTTTTTAATAGCTCTATACAGCTGGCGAATGAACGTTGTTGCAGTGTGTTAGGAGAAAGTTTTTCTAAGAAATACTACAAAACATTCGTTTGATATATTTAGCTACGAAAACACATTATTTAAAACTATGCTTCTCTATTTTTGTTTTCTAGGCAGCTTGTTTAGAAATATGGTTTCGGCGGATCGCAAATTGGCTAAAAACTATTTTTCAGAATACTGTCACGTAAAAAATACCAACTGTAATCGTAAAATAAAAATAGAGGAATGCGCTGGACCATACTACGAACTTTCCGTAAGTAAACTAGTAGGGTTAGTGGACCATGAGCGAGAGCTGTGATGTAGCATGGTACGGAAAAATATTTTTTCATCTATAACTATTAAAAATATTTCCAATGCGTTTATCTACGAAAAGAAGACACACTTCAAACTGTGTATCTATGGTTTTAAAAATGCCGTCCGCTTGTTAAAAACCTGATTTTCAAGCTCCTCAAAAATACTAAAAATGACTTTTTCACGTTGCTGTAGCCAAGGTCGCCCATAAGAGAGGGCAATTGGAGGGGTGGGGGGCTGAGCCCCCTCCTTAACAAATGTTCCAAAATGTGTTTAGATTTTAAAATAAAACTTAAGACAACGAACTTCATATTTGGTAAGTTCAATAAACTAACGGTTTTTACGTGTTCAAATATGCCAGCGGTTACAATTTTATGTACACACTATAGCCTATCTGTTAAGGGCATGGGCCCGAGTTTCTTCGCATTTAACGACAATTATTTTTTAAAACATAAATGGGAGCCAATATCGTAAAATCGCTTCGTAACTTTGTTATGGCTGATTTAAACGGCATACTCTAATTTTATCGAGTCAGTAGACAGCAAAATAGTTGCTAATTAGTTAATTAACGAAATTTAATTTTAATTGATAAATTAGCTATTCTCATCATACAGTTTGTCTCGAAAAATTACATTGCATAGTAAAACCAATTTGCAAAAAAGTTACGAAGCAATTTTACGATATTGACTCTCGTATGGATTTAAAAAAATAATTCTCTCTAAAGCCGAGAAACTCGGGCCCAAGCCATTAAGCCTGAAATGAGAAATATCTTGAATTTGTGAACACAGTAATTGGTATCTCTTTCCACTGATAAGGTGATAATTATTCATTGTTGTTAAATACATTAAATCTTTATCCGTTGTGGATGTTATATGATTTGTCAGTTTGTTGGAACATATTCTCTTGCACGGAGCACGGGTTAATCTCACTGAAGATGCGTTACCAAAATGTCGTGTCCTCTTTTTGTATTCTTTTCGCGTCCCGTCGTATTTTTTGAGGCGCCTAAAATGCCTAGCCTTTACCGAATGGTACATGAAATTTCTCATTGAATACTTAATAATGATCTGCATGTTATGTTAACTTTGTTCGATTTTGAAGGTTGTGCACTTGAATTTCTCGCGACTTTATTATATTGTTCTCAACAACACAAAAGGAAACTATAAATTGTATCCCATAAATAATTCTCGGTTACGGACGGCTCAGTGAAATTTACTTTGTCCTCCGTTAGAAGTCATCCTTTTGCAAAAACACGAGCCACCTGTATCGTTTGCTGAGCCGTTAAAAAAATTTGGGATGAAGAAACTTAAACATCCTTGCAAACATCAAACAAATAGGCCTTGTCACGCCAGAGCGTTTTCCGGGTTCGATACCCGCCTGAGTCAACCAGGTATTGGGCTGTGGTATTCATGGCAGACGTTGTAATTGGTCGTTGGGTGTCCTTCGTGATTTTAACTATATCAGTTGGTGATAAAATTCGTGTAGTAAAATGTTATACTAAAAATCGTATTAGTAGGCTATAAAAATTACTAAAACAGTTAAACTTTTCGGAGATCCCTCCACTCGTGTTTAGACATTTTGAAAAATACCGTTGTATTTCAAAAACTTAGTTTAGTCGATATCAGTTATCATACATGTTTTCATAGTTTTAACAAAGAAATGTCCGACTCTTTGGACAGTCGTTCCGCGATCATTGGTTGGATTTAGTTGTCAAATATTTCATTTAAGGATCCGAGTTCAAATTGATTAATTCATGTTGTTCATGTGGGACGGAGTCGTTACTTTGTAATAGCCAAAAACTAAAAGTATTAAATGACATAATAGACTATTTTGGCGGTTGAATTGGTAGCACGTTTCAGGACCAGAGCATTGAGCAGTAGTGTTTGCAAACGTACTGCAGACATTTTGCTGGCGTTTACAATTTTTGGCTACGTGGAGTAGCGAGGTTGCTTACAAATTTCGTTTACAGGGAAAGGATGTTGACTTGTTTGGTAATTTCCGCGTATGTATAATACACTGGCAGACCTGGACTTGCAATTTAGCGCGTACGTATAAAGCAGTTCACGTTTTAGTTTGCTATTTTCAGATTAGCGTAAAATAGAATAAAAATAAATCGAAATCCTTGCCCGACTCAGGCAATTTCGGTAACAAAAAAAAAAAAAAAACATTTTCTCGCTTGCTTGTAAATGCAAATAGGCGTGTTTTAGTGGTTGAGTTGTTCACAAGCTGTTGGCAAGCGTTTGCGGAAACTGTTTGCATTTACAAGAGATCGCTAAAATGCAATATTCAGTGAACAGAAATGGAGTTACGAAATTATGTACATGCCAATGCCTTATCAGGAATAGAATTGGACTGTATAAAGCAAAACACTTCTTCTCGAATACGTTTGTTAGAAAATATACTGCTGTCACAATTTTTTTACATGTACAACATAATAAATTGTAGAAGGAAATTTAATTATAAATTAATTAAATATTAATATTGCATCGTTTTCTTTCAAAATAACTTAGCCTCGTCCATATTGCGCATAACTACAGTTTGTTTTGATTTCAGATTAAGAAAACAGGAAATAATAGACGTATTTGAATTGGTCACAAGCTGTTAGCAAGCGTTTGCCAAAACTGTTTGCATTTATAAGAAATCGCTAAAATGCAATATTCAGTGAATATAAATGGCTACCACCATGGAGTTACGAAATTGTGTATTTGCCAATGCCTTATCAGGAACAGAATTGGACTGTATAAAGGAAAATACTTCTTCACGAATACGTTTATTGGAAAATAGACTGCTTTCACTGTTATTTTTACATGTACAACATAATAAATTGTATAAATAAATTTAATTATGCACCTGCATATAATAAAAAATTAATATTGCATCGTTTTATTTTAAAATAACTTGTTATTCGTCCATATTTCACATAAATACAGTTTGTTTTGATTTCAGATTTGTTCGAAATAAAACAGGAAATAATAACTTTATAATAGTAAAGGTAAACATCCTGTGAACAAACCCTGTAACCGTCCTCCTGCCTCGGTTGCCAGAAACGTGCAAACACCCTCAACCTGGTTGCAGTATGTTTGCAAACACCCTTGTAAACAGGAGCGCTAAAATGCTCTGTTCGCCGGTACAGCTACCAATTCAACCGCTAAAATACGCCTAATGGTAAAGGTAAACATCCTGTGACCAAAACTTGTAACCGTCCTAATGGCTCGGTTGCCAGAAACATGTAAACATCCTCGGCCTGGTTGCAGCATGTTTGCAAACACTGTTGTAAACAGCGCTAAAATGCTCTGTTCACAGGTATCGCTACCAATTCAACTGCTAAAATACGCCTAAAGTTCCGCTGCAAACACTTGTAACCAGCCTATAACCGATTCAACCGCTAAAATACCGGTCGCAGAAATGTGCTCGTAGTTTAATTTACGTACGCTAGAATGCATCGGCGTCTGTTGATGTAGTTGGTTCGCCACGCCACCGCTAGATGGAAGCACTTGTATTGTTGTTTTTCCCCGCGGCAGCCGTATTATTGTGGCTGCCACGTGTTCGGACTATAAAGAAATGTCTGCCCTTGGATGGGAAAGCGAGGGGTTTGGGCAGGGGGACGGAAGGGGATTACGATTGTGTCATCAAATCG
Source organism: Medauroidea extradentata (assembly GCA_003012365.1). Taxonomy (NCBI): domain Eukaryota; kingdom Metazoa; phylum Arthropoda; class Insecta; order Phasmatodea; family Phasmatidae; genus Medauroidea; species Medauroidea extradentata. The sequence goes on along the minus strand of PNEQ01036619.1, from coordinate 8,684 downwards.
AACTTTTACGGGAGGAGGGGGTGCGTTATTGAGAAGCACGGAGGATCGAGGGGAAGCGACCAGGGAGGGGAGGGGAGGGGCGGTTGCGCCACGCCGAACACAATCCGACCCGTTTTGAAAACACGAGAGAGACAGACTCCGCGCACGACAGAGCCCTGCCAAAACCTCTCTCATCTCCGCGCTGGAATCTTTCCACCACAACAAGCTATGAGTGTAATCACACACTACACAGTTTTAAAAATAAACGGTTCTATTTTACATGCGCGTGCCTCTAGACCGGGCAGTTCTTCGCTGTTTGTGTGGTGTAGCACGTGGTTTTCAAAAGTTCCTCTGTTCCCGCCACCTCGCGGCAGCGACGAATTTAGAAACATATTGGAAGGGGGCGCTACGTAATGTATGAATTGTACCCGCCATTTCACAAACGTGTATTTGTTTATTATTACAGAACTTTAAATATTGCATACATGCGAGAACTACTTTAACTATCACATCAAAAATTCCAACTACATCGAATGCGATTGGACAAGCATTAGCAACGTATGCGGCCGCCTACCCCACGCTTCAAATGCGATGCAGTGTGTTCGTAAAATAGTTTTTTCTACGAAAATATTCCACGTGTGCCCATTGTGCCAACGTACGAAAAGAAAACACACTGCAGACAAGGTCCGGAACCTCGTTATTAAGACACTATGCTAATTAAAAACACTATTTCTAAGCCCTCCAACATGGCTAAAAACGTCCTTTTCAGACTGCCATACTTCAAAATGTACTAACAGGATGTATGTGAGACTCAGATTGCGACCTGCACTTAACATAGTTGCAGACTTTCCACCAATAAAATTATATGGCCGCCGCTTAGTGTCCCATAGTAAAAACCGTTCGTCGGGAAGCTTGCACGTTATTTCAGAGCTTGGCTCGTTGAGGCGACGCGGCGTTTGATGCGCGCTTCAAGGTCGACCTTACTGCTCCGTCGCTTTCGAGCCTCTCGAAGAGGAGTTTGTACCGGTTACAAATTTCCACGTTTGACTCCTGGGAACAGCGGAGCGGTAAAGGGCGATTCACATTGAAGTAAACGTAGAGTTTTTAATATTACCTTTGCGTTAACTTTGCAGAAAAATTTACCGTGGATTTGTTCGATATTTCACGTTGAAATTAAGGGATTATGTTGAGGTACAGGGCTACCAATTGTATTCGAGGTTTTGACTAATTCACCAATCAAGACTACTCTGATGAAGTATGTTACAAACGCTGCAAGACTGAGGATCATTGCTATGTTGACATTTAACGATGTTATTTGAGCTGAAAAATATTTATATATAATAATATATAAAATTGTCTTTATTAGGCGCAGTTAGGATTCCACTATACACCTGCCGTACAAATTATTGGTTTTTAAGCCGTAACATTTGTTTTAGATCATAAATAAAATTTTGTTTAGATATAACCAATTTACTGTATACATACTTTAACATTTATGCGCTAAACTGGCTTTAAACGTTAGATTCAATGTGTAAACAGTGTGAGAAACAAAAGTGTACTATTTTTTTTTCTCGCTGTTTACGAATTGTATTTTACAAGCAATGTAAATTTAGCGCAAAAATTTTGAATAACATATACATAAATTTGGTTCTCCCTGAACACAATTTATATTTATACTGTAAAACTAATATAAGGACTTGAAACGTAGAACTGGTACATAAAGAATATAGTGTAATCTTAAGGCGCCCGCCTACTGGCCGTGTGTTAGTGTGAGGCACGGCGCCAAGGGCGATGTTGACCGGCTCATCTGGTGCGGTATCGCCTCTAACGCAAGACACTGAAACACCGTGCAGTGGTATCGTAGATCACTCGTCTGACACTTTCAATGGTCACCCCATCTTTTTAGTGATGGAAACTTTTAAGCAAAGTTCATTTCGTGTTTCTGGAGTAGTTTCACAAGAATCCCGTGCGTAGTTTTTCAGATATAAAAGGTTGAAAAGGCTGTTTTTAGCAATTTGAGGGGTTCCGAAATGAATTTTCTAATTGGCGTGATGCTTTGAAACCACTCTTCCGTCGTCGTTTGAAGTGTATTTTCTTCAAACGCGTTGCAGCGAGTTACAACTATTCTTTTGTTGACGAAACTATTTAACGAGTATTATATTTGTATATCTACGAAAAGAACACACATTTCAAACTATGTCGCTATAGTTATAAAAGTTTGGCTTGTTTATTAGAAACATAATTTTTGGGTCCCTCAAAATGGCTAAAAAAGTTTTTTTTTCTGGAAAAATAACAACAGGATTCGAAAAACATAACTATAGAAACAAGCGCTAGACTTTGAACTACGCTGTCCACAAATAAAATAATGTGGTCACAGCTTAAAGTCCCATAGGAAAAAGGATACTAGTAAAGCACTGCACGCCGTCTGAGTGGCTTGCACGGAGAGGCGATAATACATTACATACGCTGGTCAACGACACCCTTACTGCTCCTGCCTCACACACAAACACAGCCTATGTAGGGAGGCCGCTTAAGGCCTCTCTCTCTTTAGTTTCGCAGTGGTTTCGAAAATGTATTTTTTAACGCGAATTAACACATATACCATAAATTAATTCCTACAGTTTTAACACTTATACATCATCATTTGTAGCTGAATTTTTCTGTTACACTACACAAAGCGTATTTTTAGATTTTTTCTTCTGAAATATCACATATTTTACTGTCAAAATAAGCCAAAATGAAGTAAAATAATTGTTTGCTAGCAAACGGTACATTATTTTGAAAAAACTCTCTGCCAAAAAAAATTGTGTATCACATGACTGTGCACAGCCTCAATTTTTTTCAAAGCATTTGGTAAAAAAAAATATTCGAATTATTTGCAATTGTTTGAAATAAATGAAAGATCATAAATATTTGCCTTCTCTTACACTGGATCCATACAAGTGTTGTTTACACATATTATTAGATACATATGGCACTTACTATAGAGATAAAAATTTAAGTTACAATAGTAATAAACAATACTAACTATACAAACAATAATAGCCTTCATGCTGACAAGAGACAGCCACGCTGAATAGGCCCTTGAATACTTTATACAGTTTTAATTTTTAAAATTTACTAAGAAGCCTACAATTAACGGTAAGTTCAATCATGCAAGCATTAATACAAGATGTCAACTCTGGTGATCGTGGTCGCGTAGTAGCAAGCACTGAAACACCTTTTTCTTGAATTGGTTGACGGAGACATCAATACTTTTATTTACTAAATTATAGCCCTCGCCACGAATGTTCTGACTCAGCTCATTCCAAAGTTTGGCAGCCGAGACACGAACAGAGTTAAACACATTATTAGCCTTATGGGACTGTATTAATAATTTACTATCATATTTTGAACGAGCGCCTACTTCACGTGAGTGAGAAATGAAATTAAAGCGATTACGTAGGTAAGCAGGAGAGTTGTCCTGCAGAACATTATTTAAAAGCAAGGATTAGTAAAGTTTTCTTCTGTCTTGCAAATTCAACCGTCACAGTTTATTGTAGTCTACCACTCTAGATTAAAAACAAAACTGACACACATGTCCTGCATTCTCTGTAAGCGCATGTTAAGATGTTCAGCAAGGTCATTATACACGACATCACAATAATTAAGAGTGCGTGGTACATATAAACGCTGAAAACATCAATTGATTTCTACGCTTTTTTCGAAGCCAATATGGATAAAATACTCAATGACAATCCTAGATAATGGTATTTGCCAACATAATAAGTAAATATTTATCCAGAATTACTAATTCGTTACGCGTGATCTCTTACGCCGCAGTTAAATGCACGAGGTTCCGGCGTCAGAGATTGTGCCTCAGAAGTTTGTAACACTGGAAACGACTTTGTTTAAAACGTTGGCTAAAACTATTGTCTAGGATTGCTATTGTTTAATTTTCGCAAATTGGCTTCAAGAAACCTACAGTTATATATTAATGCTTCTAGCGTTGAATTATGTACCACGCCCTCTTAATTAATGGAAGTATGAGAGTCTGAACAAGCAGCAATTTAATACGTTCGGCTAAGAGATTTTTAAAGTGTTTTAGAGAGTGTAGATTTTTGTAGGGAAGTTGAATGCGCGGCCCAGGATAAAGATCCATCTATCATAACACATACATATTTAACACTACCAGAAAAAATATATGATTGTGCCATTCAGTATCATATTAGGTAAAGGTAGTTTCTTAATAGCGGCAATTAAAGAGGGAGACTCATAGTACCTTGGCTTTATTGCGGGTTTATTTTTGTACTGTTCGCTACAGACCAATTATTACTGCTTCAAGATCGAAATAAATTTTGCTCAAAGTTGATACAATGTCATTCTGAGAAGACGATACATACATTAGCAGATCCTCGGCATGCATGTAATATTTCACATGAGAAAAATATTTTGGTAGATCATTTATAAACAACGAGAAGGAAAAGGGGCCTATAATAGAACTTTGAGGCACTCCTTTGACAACAGCGCACCATCGATATCTTGCCCTATTAACTACAACACAACACACTGAGTACTTATTACTTAAATATGATTTAACACATTCACATGCATTTTGAGAAGATTTGAACTGAACCCTTAGTGGTAACGTAAATAAATTACGATAATAATTCGCAAGTACCTGTTTCAGATACACGTTGAAAACATTCTGCAATAAATAACTTGAACCGAACTTGTCGGTTTGACCGGCAAGTTTTTACATCGCCCGAGAATTTTGGACACTTCAAATTTCCAGCTACTAAAATATTGACTTCATTTTACATCTGTATATTCTCCGCAGCTAAGTTTTCAACATTTTACGTCAATAGAAACACGTACCTTGTGCTCCAGCAATCCACTTGTATTTAGTTTGGAACATTTTACGACGCAGTAAGTAAACACGATGTTTCGCCTCCATAGACTAGATGTGAATTAAACAGAGACACAGGTACAGGCAGTGCAGCTAGCCTCGTGCTACACTAGCACTATCGAACGACAACAGCGGAACCTCAAGAAATATTCCCGAGGACTGTGTTAATATGATTTTCCCGTGATATTGTGAATTTCTGAAAGGAATTGTTTATATAATTAATATTGTTCTTAGCGAGATTTGTAATGTTTGTATTGTGTTTTCATTATGTTATTCCAGATGTCCTAGTAATAATTGATATATTGTAATTTAAAGGTCGTTGTTGCTCCGCCATGTTGGGCGGACTATTTCCAGTGATAATATTCATTCTCGCTTCTTGTATTTATACTCGTGTATTTGTTGTATCGGGGTTCAGTCGGCTTCCAGTGAAATGTAAGTGTTGCTTTGTTATTCGTTATTGTAAATGTGGAATGGGTTGTTATGCTGCAGGACTTGTAATTGATTAATTTTCGGCGCCTGTTTAGTTATTTTTTTTTCCTTGAGTTGAAGTCCTGTAGCATAATGGCCCAAGTCCTAGTGTTTCGTTCGCGTCTTGTGTTGTTTGTTGTTGTTTCACCTTTTGCCTTGTATTTAAAGTAACTTTCGCGTACGGGATTCCAATAAGTAAATTAACATAATTATATTTATTATTCAGCTTTCAGAGAGAAAGAGGGGCAGACATTTAAATATTTTGAGTTTTGTTCGTTTTTTGTTGTTTAATAATTGCTGACGTGTAATTTTCAAGGTTAGACATTTGCAGAGAATGTAAATTCATAGCAGATCATTTATAATATTTGGATTGAGTAATTTTCATGCACTGTGTGTGCCTGCATTGAAACTGTGTTAGGGTGATAGATATTGTATGCATACTACCGAGGTATGGGACTCGGTAGATTTTGCTGCTGTATGTGTTTTGGGGCGGTGTCCCCGTGGTGTATGTGTGTTTCGGGGCGTATGTCCCCCTGAAGTTTACCACCTATAAGTATAGGGGTTTTTTCAGACTTGTGGTCGTATTGTGTATTTGCTACTGAGGTATGGGACTCAGCATTGTTCTTTGTTATTGTTAAAGTTAGTTTCCTATAAGGATAGGGCTAGCACATTTGTAATATTTGTACTTGTTTTTCGCTACACCCTTTGCAGTACTCTCATTTAGGCCTTCACTGAGTCATATTATCCAGATAGACAGATTAACTTATATTCTGCACGCCTGTTTATAGTAATTCATGAAGTTAATGTTTAATGTTATGCTTGTACTTTCATATTTTTCTTTATATTTACACTTTTTGACTTGTGTTACTGATTTTTTGAGTGTGTAAAATGGTTAAGGGTTACGTTGATGTTTTGTTTTTTGATTTTTGAGTTTAGAATAAATCCCTGTGGGATTGATCCCGATACTTGATCTTTAATTTATATTGTAGTTTACAGTTACCTTTTCTTGTTTGGAACATTAATGTGATTTTGATCGCTGCTATTGATGTTTGATTGGTATTACTTTACTGAGGTGTTGGAAGTTAAGAGTTTAGTTTACTTGAGTGAGGATTACTTTTGCCTCAGCGCCCTTGCAAATTTCCAGGGATTCGCCACCCTCTTTTCATTGATCTTGTAACTTTGTTACCGTCACCAGTGGTTGAGGTGCTAGCCCCTAAGTAGGGGACGGTACAAACTCCTCTACATTCTAATAGTAATTATAAAAAAAGTCGTTTCTAGACATTTTTAGAAGCCCTAAAATCATGCTTCAAACAAGGGTGCTGAATTGTTAAAATTATAGAAGCGTATTTTTGAAGTGTGTGTTCTTTTCGTGGATAAACAATCCAGGAAAAAGTTAAGCGGTTTCGCGTAACAACGTAAAAAGAATACGAGGTCACACGTTGCACCTTTCATGGGCCAGGTACTTAGTTTATTTTGTTGAAGGGGGGAGGGGGTTCAGCACACGGTAGCCCCCCACGCCCCTAATCTTCATATTCGCCTATGCCTCTCGTCCCTTGGCACTACACGTTGTTTCTCTCTCTCTTTCTCATTCTCCTCGCTAGAACTTATTACCTAACCTCTCATTCTGTGCGGGAGAAAACTAAATCGACGTTTTTATTTCGCGTCGTCCTATTGGCTGCCGGCGCATAACCGACGAAATAAAAACACGAGTAAGGACGCGATAAATATTACTATTCTTAACAATGGAGACTTGGGTTTCTGAAAAAAAAAAATATATAAAACAGAGAGCTGTAAACATTTAATCTTTCCTTTTATTTTACGATGTTAACCACTAGAAAATATACGTTTATTTTAACTTTTTTTTGTTTGTGCCTAGCAACTGGGCTCTTTCTTTTAGGACGTACTTTTTTTTGGCCCGTTGGTGTACGCCTTAGTGTTATGAACACACTCAAAAAAAGTTTTTGTTGTAAATAATACGTTCGTGCGTTTTACAGCGATAAACACCTCGCCGAGGTTGAGGACTCAGTGTAACAGGACTCCAGTCCCGGCGTAGGTGGGCTGGGAAGGGGGGGGGGGGTTGGCAAGAGAGGGTAATTCCCTCCTCCTCCTGGTACTTTGGAAAACGTTTAACTTTTTATAGCGTTTGAGTCTTCTTAGGTATTTAAACCCGAAGAGAGTACGGTTTGCCTATTAATATGAAGTAACCATTTCCATCACATTTTGTCTTATAAACTTACAAGGTCGTCTTATACATAATGTATTTTGATTATTTATATTTTTTTGTTTAAATACGTGTATTTCTTTGTGCAGTCATATTTACTGAAACATTTAATACGTTTTCTCATAGATGTAAAGGAAATTACGGGTATTTTGTAAAACTTTTATGATAAAAAATTTGCTGTATTTATGTACGTTTTTAGTTATTTTCCCTGTGTTCTTCCTTGGGCGAAATCCTTGTGACGCCCACGGATGAGTCCTTGGATTTGTACAGAATACGTTGGGAACACCTCCTGCACTTAAGACGTGAATAACAGAACAACGCTGGGAGGCAATGAAATAAGTACTTCCAAGGTTGAACAAGCAGTGGCATTTACTTTACATACACGCACATGGCCACAGATACTTAGAGGTTGCAAAGAATTTATCCACATAACGAGAGATAAAGCGACTTTTACCTTTTATTTTATTTATTTAATATATTTAATAAATAGTACGTTGAGCTCTCTTTTTCAGGAAGAGTGCATCAAGTATGCCTGGCACTGCAGTTAAATACACTGATGGAACAAATTATTGATTGGTTGCACTGAGCTACAGGAGAATCATAGACGAAAATACGGGTATTTAAAATCAGAGGAGAGTAATTTAAGTCAGATATTGACAGTACACCATTGACTTAGTAATAATGACAATCAAAACACAGTTGGAGTATTATAATAATCGGTTTAGTTGCTGCTGTTATTGGTTCGGTAAGTACATTTGTAGCCCTAGCTTCCTTCTAGACAGTTTATAGACCTACTAGCAGTCCCCCGCGGCTTTGCTCGCGAGTATTATTCGTAACTGATAATATTTACTTTAATTGAAAAACCTCTTTGTACACAAGATTGGTACTTCAGTCATCAAGTGTTAGAATGTCCAAGCGGCTAGTTGATGTAATTCTGCAGAAGGATAAGTAGCTATGTCCATGCGAAAAGCAGTCTTAAGTTTGTCCCTGCCACTAACAGCGACTTCGCCTGGGCCTTATTTATAAAACTGCCAATTTGACGTTCTATGGTAGTTACAGACATCTAAGGTAAGAGGTTAATCGAATGAGAAACATCTGTTTACCCTGTGCACAACCATTGGTGACGGT
>PNEQ01036617.1:0-10078 GCA_003012365.1 Medauroidea extradentata | reverse complement strand
AAATAGAATAAAGAAATAATGATTAGAACACAACTATATTCTTCCATGAAACCTGGTTTCATCCCTTGAAATGCAATGTTATGGAAAGGCTCGTGTTCTCCCATGTCCATGACTTTTGAATTGAAATAACACACGTGTTGTTTTACTCACCAGTAGCACTATCTTCCATGTTAATTTCATTCAGATATCCAGATAACCGAAGGAGCAGGACAGTCGTAAAGTATAACGTGCTCTTTACCATTCAAACAGTGGCAGCGTACAGCCACAAGTTCACGCACGTATAGTACACGTCAGCCGTATCTAATCGCGGTGACAAGCTGGCAGATGTTGCATCATACCTTTACATCTTCGCTACCTAATATAGTTTGCTGGCTACTCGTATTTCATTTTTGGAATTAATGCCAGGTTTTGCGGTCATTTGCCCCACTGTGCGCCGGATCCCTTCCAGAAGCGCCCATCACGACCGTGAAAGCCTTCTATGCCAGCTGTCCAACCTTCGCCAACCAAGAGCCGCTTTCCGAGGCGTCGTCATCTGCATCAACGACTCTCCCCACGGAATCTAGTGCTCTTCGGTTCTCTCCTACACGCCCTTCAGTCTTTCTAGGCACAGGGTGTTTCAGCTACCATTGTTGGCATATGCCAATAAACAACACAGCATATCATTCCTTTCTTTTCTTCACGCATCGTACCCTTCCATTGTTGAGAAAACCCATCCGCCTGCAAGACACCTGGAACCCCTGCATCCCATAGGATCGCACCGAGAGTTTGAAATCGGGTCGTCTTAATCTACGACTGGGAGGAGGCGTAAGCCGCGCGCCTTCCAGATTTTCTACATTACGCCCTTTGGAGGTAGCACGACTGCACTGTGCTCTTTCCGAGTGGTGTCGGGTTTTCTTTGACTTGACTGGGAGAGGTGAAAAGGCATAGGGACGTGCTGAGGCGCACTTCTAGCGCTCCTCGACAAGTCCGCCTGCCCAGCGCCTACAATAGAGCCGTCGCATTAAGGCTTTTCATGCCACAACGAGCGATCCTACGGGATTCCAGTTTCCAACAAGCTGCTAGCCGTAGCATCCTATCTTCTTCTGAACCACAGTCAGGCTATGCCTAAGAGGTCAGGTAGGAAGTTGAGGGCCCGACAGGAGTTTGCCAGGTTGGTACAGAAGGCGCTGGAGGTTAGGGATCCGGAGACAGGAGTGTATTGGATCCAGAGGGAGGTTTCAGCCGCCGTTCGACGAGGCACACCCCTCTACGGCCACGCCATTGTCCGGCTGGCGCTACAGTCCCCTGGTGGATCAGCCTTTCTTAGCACCCCGAAACCCATTTCCGTCTCCACCCCATCCTCGCCTTGTGAACCCTCATCCGACGCAACTCCTCACCCAGGCACTTCCGTGCTATCCTGTCCGGGGCATCAGCACCCCATTGTTGCTACTTCTTTCCTTCCACCTTCGGCTACACCTACTGTGGAAGAACAACCTCCAGTGCAGCGCTAGTTTCCCTCGCTGTAATAGCCTTTACTGGGTGGGGAGAGTCCGACGAGGAAGACGGCGTTCGACGCTTCGGGAGTGCATCCTGGGAGTGGAGCACGCCGCCATCTTGTCATCGCGCCCTCGCCGACAGACTACTCACGCCGAGAGGTTTCTGCTTACCACCGTGACCTGCACCGCCCAAAACCTCACCCCCACCCACGACAATATAAAAAAGAAACCTATGTTGACATGTGACACACAGGGGTTAGGAGTCGCACTCGTGTTCCTGAACCTTGCATGTCTGCCTGATGATGGGAACAGATTCCAGTTCCCGAAACATCGTTCATACTGACTGTTTGGAAAACTACTGTGTTTTATTTCGTCTCATTGTTTGTGTTGTTTGTTGTTTTTTCTGCTTGTGTCTGACATCTTTGTGTTTTGTTTTTTAATCTCATCGTTGTGTCGTTTGCTGTATTTCTGTTCGCATTTTCATTTCGTCTCATCATTGTGTTGCATGTCAGCATAGGTTTCTTTTTTTATATTTTTGTTATTTCATTTATTTTCTGTTTGTTCCTTGTTTTATTAGAGCAGATTCCAGTTTTGGAATTTCATGTTGTGCAAGTATCCTGATGACCAAAGTATACTCTGCTTATTTATGTTTTCTCGTCTTATTTTTATTTTTAGTAATCTTTTGACAGTCATTTATTTCGCAATGGAGTATGTCCAAGCAAATAAATCTAGTCATGCACTTCCATTGCACAGTTCTTTCAAATATCATATTAATGTTTAGTATGAGACTCATCTGTGTGAAGTGTGTACATTATTTCTTTCTGACTAGATCCAAGCTGCATTTGTTAACAGTTTAAATAATGCAACAAAAAAAATTGCAATCTTACACACAATCTGGAGTAATCAGGAGATTAGTTTAGTGATAATAGCTTGCTGATAACTGACATATTACAATTAAATGTTCAGAAAATATAATAGGATTAGATTCTTGGTTATCCAGCTGATCATACAGGCAATACAAAACACAATATTATTTGAATACTACTCAATGTACGTAAGGCTGCTCTCACACTATGCGATTTCGCTGCAGCGGCAGGAAGGGATGCAATTTCACCGGATGGCCTCGTGGTGTCACATGATTCACGATAACCAGAGTGGGTGGGGTAAGAACTTCCAATTTTCTTCGAGCAGTGACTGTGGCAAATTGTAGGTGTGTGTGTTGTAGCCATGTTATCTAAAATAAAAATTGTGTGTGCACTTGCAGTTGATGGATTATTACGAGAACGGGTGCATCACAGGCATTGGGTTTATCTTTTTTATTTTGAACACGGACATGACAGGTTTGAAATGTTCTATCAAAATATTCTAAGGTGTGACAAGTTGTTTTGATGATTACGGAATGACACAAAAATCGTTAGATGAACGCTTGAAGTTCTGAGGCCATTCATCAGCAAAAAAAATTAATATATTCTGTATATATATATATATATATATATATATATATATATATATATATATATATATATATATAAAACATTCAGAAAAACAATTATTGCGGAGGCAAGATTAACGATAACGCTTAGATAAGAACAGAAAATATATTTACTTAGTGAAACATTACATTATGGTATTCATACATTTAAGGTGCACAGGTGAAATGTCAATATATTCGATAAATATACATGGAGTGAGCTGGAACAAATACAAACACAATAGGCATATATTACTAATTAGCTGTGAAATGCATATTTTCAAAACAATATATGTTCACAGTACAAGCACTTGTTTGTATGGTATTGTTTGGTGACGGTGATAAGCTATGATGGATAGGTGATGGTGTTACGTAATTGGGGTGGCCCCCATGCATAGGCAAAGGAGGAATTTTGGTCTGATAAGAAGGCTTCATAGGAAGGAACGGAGTTGGAGGATTGCAAGAATGAGTATAATTTTCCGCTTGTAGATAATGGGAATATTTTTGTCTGATGTTGCGAAAGAATTAAAGAGTGGTAAATTTGAAATCCAGCTTCTCGTCATCGTTGAGTTTCCTGTAGTCCGCTTGAAGAGAGATTAAAAACGCCTTATCTGCATCCTCTTGGTTCTTCAATGTGGTGTCCAATTTCTGGAACAGTTCCACCTGAAACTGTGTGAGCTTAGACTGCCCGTGTTGGTTGCCGAAGCAAAGTACACTAGACCCCCGATTTTATAAACCCTGGATTTAACGAAGGTAGCGATTCTACGAATACAATCTCAGGAACCCTAAAAAAATAACAAAATTATATGACAAAAAAATGTAAGGAATTACGTTGACAATGAATAAAACATACTGTATCTAATTCACGGCATTAAAATATGAATTGTAGAGTTGCAGTTATTACTTGGTAAGTCACAATATTAAAAATAAAACAAAAATAGCGAAAATCCGTTAAAAAATGCGGCAGTGACAGTTTGAAAACCGCGCGGCGGCGGCGGCGCCTGTGCCAAGCCGGCCGGCCTGTCTCCAACTACGACGTATTACGATCTATATTGAGGTTGTACTATAGACGCGAAGTTCCAGCGCATGCGCATATGCTCATTTAACTATAGTAGAGCCTCCTTCTAGGCTGTTTCACGACGTCTATCTCTCTCGTCTCGCACCGAATGAGTTTACTTTTTTACACGAACCCTATAAATAATAGAGTGATATTTTTCTTTACTGCGTTAACACCATACGTACTTAAAACAATTAACTTGGCGCATAATTTTCTTAAACAATGCGTTACTGCGTGTCGTGAAACGTGGGTTTCACAAGTGAGCACGATAATAGCGCTACCTATTTTCCAAGTGTAGAAACATTTGTCTCCGAGTATGTCGAACTTGGAAAATAAATAGACGTTCGTGTATTACATAATCCCGGAACTCGTAGTTTATTTTGACCGCATATACTGACTGTGAATGTGATTATTTTCAATCACTTATACATGTAATTCTCTACGATTTTAGGCAGTGGCGATGCGTGACCTAATTTGAAAGGCAAGCTAATAATCATATTTGCGACTACCAGGATTTTAGCGCTTAAAAAGGGAAAGAAAAAGGGGGTGGGGAGGCTTAAAACTCGAAATATTGTAATGGAATACCGAAAACCCCATTCAACATAGAGAAAGAGAGAAATAATAAAACCGTGTTTAGTTTAGTTCATGTAAACAAGCGTGGCGTTTTGCGAAATTTACGAATTATTAATTTGGGAGATCATTGATTACAAAAACAAATGTACAAAGTAAACAATTATATTTACTAGTGCTGCAAACACACAAACAAATAATACCATGCATCATTTCCATCACACTTTGTGAAGACATCCCGAACATCTGTCCGCATGTGTGGCGATAAATGTAGCTTACGAGATTTATATTTACACGTTTGATGTGTGCCTGTGCCTGTGCTACATCAATTGTAGCATAACCTTTAGGCTTCCTTCGGCAAATGGGTTTCCAAAATGTTTCATTGTAAAAGTAGTCTACATAAAAATTACTGTCAACAATCGATTTCACAAGGATAGTTTAGATATGTTTATTAGAACAGAGCACAAAACACCATTAACTTACAGAAATTAACTCTGTAACATTTACAAAAAATTTCGAATAAAGAGAAATTGTAAATAAGATTACAAACGTGTTAAATTACGCAAATTTCGGGTGTCGGCTTACCTTCTCTGATGAAGTCACGTCTTTGCTGAAAAGTAAAAACACTGCTGGAGAAGGTTTAGCACGTAATCCACGTACACAACACTTGTGTTCACATGATTCCGTTTCATTAATGGTTTTTAGTCTCGTAAGACAACTTTTAATCCCTAGTATAGAAAGTGCAGCTAATAATGGTAAATTTCAACGCACAGTAACCAAATTAAATAATAAACGATAATGTTCACTTGGCAGCATTACCGTGCAGCGCGCGAACTTGCCAATATATTCAATTCGTGTAGCTTGTAAAAATCAACTGCCTGTGACCAGTGTTGCCAACTGAAGATTAAAGAAAACCACTAATGGCACTGGAATAATAACCGGAGACCTATCTTATCAATAGAAAAGAAAATTTCCAATTTACTAGTATCAGTTTAAACTGTCTTCGCCTCCCTGTTTAATCAACGTATAAGTTACAAAACTTGACCGGTAGTAGATTATCTGAAATCGCAGTAACTGGTAACAAAACCACTAAAGTGGCAATTCTGCTAGGTTCGTCTATATTCGGAACACTTCGGCGAGAAAGCACTGCAATCTTAGCTTCTAACACAGCGTCACTTAGCCAATCCCCTCCCATGTTCCTTCCGCCCGGCCACCCCTCCAACCCCTTCATTCACCCGAATACTATCGCTGCAACTCTATCCACTAGAAGCGATATTGCAAGCGCTTTTCAACAGCTTGCTTTGGTTGTTTACTAGTTATCTTCCAGTTGACAGAGTTGTAATCCGAGCGAAATTCGTAAAAGATACATCTATCTGCACCAGTCATAGTTAGCTTCTAGTAGAGACAAGGTTTCGAGTAAATATTTATTATAATCAGAGGATTGTCAGGAAGCTGCCTGGGCAAGCACTGCTTGCCTTGCTTACCCTGACGAGACGCCACTGATTTTAGGCAAGAACGTCACAAAGTGGCGTTTTTGGAACAACGTCGGTTTATTCTATGGTGCCGCTATCTATCTTCCATCTTGTGAACGTTCATACAGTTGCGTTATCTGTCCGCTCTGCACGCTACTAGTATCAACGTTCTAGTACAATTAAACAACAATGTCGAGGGAATGTTTTTACGTTAAGTTATATAAAACTGCGCAATGAATAAATACATCCGCTTATTCCTTCTTTCTTTGGTGAATAATTTACAAGGGCATTTTACTAGTAAGGAATGCCTACTTTTTTTTCCATTAAGCGCTACGCAAATCGGGCTATTTGCGCGTGATAAGGCACTCGAAAGTTCAGTTTTCTCTTTTTTTTTTAGGACAAAGGTCGATCATATATATTTTTTAGCGGTGTTATTTTGATCATAAGACGTCTGTCTATTGATATAAATTTATATTTCAACTATCACTTGCGTTATTTTTCCGTTAAATGCTACGGGAGACTGTCTATTCGCTCGAGAGAAGACACTCGGAATCTTGATTTTCTCATTTTTTTAGGAAAATGATTGGTTATATCTATTGTTTAGCGGTGTTATTTTGATCATAAGACGTCTGACTATTGCTATAAATTTATATTTAAACTATCACTTGCTTTATTTTTCTGTTAAATGCTACGGGAGTCGGGCTATTCGCTCGAGAGAAAACACTCGGAATCTCAATTTTCTCATTTTTTTAGGAAAATGATTGGTCATATCTATTGTTTAGAGGTGTTCTTTTGATCATAAGACGTCTGACTATTGATATAAATTTATATTTAAACTATCACTTGCTTTATTTTTCTGTTAAATGCTACGGGAGTCGGGCCATTCGCTCGAGAGAAGACACTCGGAATCTCGATTTTCTCATTTTTTGGGGACAAGGGTCGGTCATATCTGCCGCAAAATGTTATGGAAGTCGGGGCCTAGAGACACTTTGCAGAAAAAATGCAATTTTAAAATTTTCTGTTAAGTTGGAGAGGGGGAAGGTTGCAAAAATAAGCCGCTATCGAATTTACAAAGGTAGCGATTTTACGAATGCGATGAGAGGAACCGTAAGTATTCGTATAATCGGGGGTCTAGTGTAGATGTGTAGGTTGGCTGCTGACACCTGGTTCACTATTTAATTCGTTGCCTGCAATATTACCCAATGTTTGTCATTTTTCAATCCAGTTTAGTATAAAGTGGATGATGTCGTCAACATACTTTTTTTTTGCAGGGGCTGCATCGCCGCTCTTTCCTTGCTGTATGTGTTTCTGAAAATTGTCTCGTAAGTGCCGCCACTTGTTTTTCACGTCTTTAATTGTAACATATAGGCAGGACAATGTGGATATTATACATAGTGAGTAAAGAAGTGTGGTGGACCAAAGGCATTCCCCCGGGAATATTTGGATTTCAAAGTGCAAAATGACGCTATTTAAGCAATTTTCATATCTAATCTTTAAATATACAGCAAGTAATAATATCAATATTTTTTTAGATAAAATTTGTTGAATATTTCATTTAATGTGGGTTGGTGGGTTTTGGGGGGGGGGGGGGAAGACGTGTCCCCAGCCTGTCTCCGCTCCCCCTCCCAAGCATGCCATAGTTTAGACATTAATATATGCAGGAACTCTGGCCCTGTAATGTTGGTTTGAAATGATTCATGTAATTATTACAAAAATTAACAGTTAATGCAAAACATTATGAATACACTTTTTTAATTTAGCTTTACAATTGTGAATTCCTTCATGAATAAATAAATTATTTTTATTCCTAACTGTGTACTGTTATCATTACGTTCATTCGATGTCAGTCGAATGAAAAATGCTGTATATGAGTAGTACAGTTCCAAAACTCCTTGTCCGTCTCCAAGGAAAAATGGGTTCTGAACAGTTTTGTGTAGCTTTTAAATGTGTGCTAAAGTTGATGTTATGAGAGTTTCCAAAACTCGCCTTATTCAATAACAAATACACTTTGAAAAACTGCTTGGGCCATGTCACAAATGGGCTCGCATATATGTTTTTTTTTTTTTTTTTTTTGCGATTTGCTCAGTTTTAGTGAAAATGGACAAGAAGAGTTTTGGAACTGTACTACTCGTGTGTGCACACCCTTTACAAATCCTCCATTAATCTGCAAAGCATATTTTTTTCATCACTGTCAAAAATTGGTGTTTTTGTGGTTCTTGTTAGGTACGACACTCCTGGTTTAGAATATTTCGAAAGGTACCAAACAACTTTAGTCTCAAATATTACATCATGATTAATGTCTCATAGAGGGGAGTTGTCGACGAGAAGATTGCACGCCAATTCTGTCTTTTGTGCCTAGAGGCAAGGGGGACACGTGATGCGAGTGCTTTGTCATTTTACCGCTTCGGCTCTTTTAGGCCTCGAAAGCACAAAATATGTTCATTCAGACGACCAATTAAACTCTTCCTATATTTTAATGTATGAACAATAAATAGACATTTTTAAAGGTAAGGCTGGAATATTCAGAAGACCTGGGGGTCTATTCACTAACTTTTAAGGTAACCTTAACTTGAGAGTTACGGCCAGTCACTTTAACATTTGCCGTAAATTTTCCCGGAGCGATTCGGTAATAATTTTGCTTACCTTAACTTGTAGGTGAGTGACCGTAAGTTAACAGATGGGTCTAGGGTGGTGTTAACTTACTGGCTTGCCGTAACTATGTTTACAAATGTGTGGAAATCATGACGGATTAGTGAGGTTAGAACGTTTCGTAGTCGGAAACGACGATAGTGAAATTATTTTGTGCTGGATTTGCGAAAAATCCACTGCAACTTAAATTGTTATTTGGTTAGATGGAAAAAAACATACAGCTGATGTGTATATTCTTCTTAATAAAATATTCCTATCTGTCGAGTGCCAAGCCCTGACATATTTATCGGTGTTGCTTATTCAAGTAATTAATTATAAACAGCTTACGTTTTGTCATTAGTTTTAAGCGAATGGCTGGTTGTTCAAATAGCGTGTGGAAACATGTATTCTATGTCAGACAGTCTTGCTTGAATACTCCCTTTTCTATGCTTAAATATTTGTGTATGTTATTTTTTTTATCTTTCCAAATCGCGGCTGCATAAAATAAATGTGTTCGATTGTGCTTTTAAGGTACGCTTCCTGAATTAACCATTATAATTAAAATCGGTTGATGTGTTTGGTGGTGAGGGCAGAGGGGAGGGTGGTAGAGAGAGACAACTACGCCTCTCGCAATGCCGGCTGCTGATGGTGGTGGCCGTGGATCTGCCGCCTGTGTGGCGTGCTCCCCCTGGATCCTCCACGTCGAGATGATGGTGGTTGAAAAGCTGAAAAGGCGGCTGGTTGAGGGGTCTAGCTCCCTAAAGACCTGAATTGGCCATGGCCAAATAACTCACGCCGGGTTACACTTAACACCGATTTATTGGTGGGTTACTGACTCAAAAATTAGCACTACGCGCCTTAAGCGGTCCCCACTTCTATAGCCGGTGGGTGGCTAACACAGAAAAGCGCGTGCGGAACACTGCACGACTATGCAAATAATTACGTTTCGCGTTTAAACCCCTGGGCGTATGATCTCGCAGGGATGGGGGTGGTGCTACTCCTGGATGAAAATACGTTACGTTAGACTAAGTTCCGGTAAAAATAAAAGCAATTGACTATGGTAGTTACGCGAGTGGTGAAACGGTTGCAGGTCCAGGAGCCGCCGCGTCGCGTGGCACACCCCCTCACGCCCGTAGCAAGACTGACGAGCAATGGCGATCACTCCCGCGAAGCCGTGGAGAGTGTCCGCCAAAACTATGCGCGTGACCGCTTTAGGCAACTTGTGCTACAAAGCAAATTACATATCACCCTGTAAAATTATGAAAAATACATACAACACTGTGAACTCTTTAGTATAAAAGCAATGGCTGAAAACATGCTCCGAAAATACACTGAGGGAAATTATTTACTTGTGCCTTCCGCTCCGGTTATCTTGTTAATCTGTCTCTCAAAGTCCGAGCTGACA
>PNEQ01036616.1:0-10078 GCA_003012365.1 Medauroidea extradentata | reverse complement strand
TACGTTTCCGCGAAACCTTTACCCTCTGAAACTTTGTAATGTCAATAAAGTTAAAGTGAATATTTTGACAATATATAATTGAGGGCACCGTCACCAATGGTTGTGCACAGGGTAAACAGATGTTTCTCATTCGATTAACCTCTTACCTTAGGTGTCTGTAATTACCCCACAACGTCAAATAGGCAGGGCTATAAATAAGACCCAGGCAAAGTCGCTGTTAGTGTCAGGGACAAACTTAAGACTGCTTTTCGCGTGGACAGCTATAGCTACTTATCCTGCTGCAGAATTAGTTCAACTAGCCGCTTGGACATTCTAACACTTGATAACTGAAGTACCAATCTTGTGTACAAAGAGGTTTTTCAATTAAAGTAAATATTATCAGTTACGAATAATACTCGCGAGCAAAGCCGCGGGGGACTGCTAGTTACAAATAAAAGAGTTAAATTAAGTACTGGATTTAATAGCTCACAAAGCTACGAAATACACAAAACAGTAATCAACTAGAACTCTCACAACACAATTAGTTATACACACAATTACTCCTGTGTCACAGACACGTTAATTAACTTTGACAATTAAAGTACAAGAAAAGTCTACCATCAATTAATTAAACACTATAAATCACAATAAAATTCAGTCATATATCCAAGCAACAGTATTTCTAGTAATGACAATGTACAACCTTATCAGTCCGAAGTGGTGATGGCTCACCATGTGCTGCGCAGCACCCCAAGTGCACCGCTGTCTTCACTCTTGAGGTCTTCTGTTCGACTCCCGTCACGCACCTCCTCTTCGCCTGTCAGCCCGCCGCAGCAGTCCTCTTGTATCGCCAAACACTGCTCCGAAGGTAGCCCCCTGCCGCCTCACAGTAGACTTTGACGTCACCAAGATGTCTTCACCAGTCTCTCTCCACAGGCGTAGCACCTTCCTCTAGCACTTCCAATAGCGAACTCTCTTCAACTGTGCCGATTCTGTGGTTTTATACTAGCCCAGACAGTCGGTTATTCCCCGCATTACAGGGGTCTAAAAATAGATATTTCATCATGTTTCGGATGTGCTTGTAGTCACGTCGGCCGTCCTCGAAGGGTTAAGACGCAGTTGGGACAGGTATCTATGACGTAGTTTCGGCGGTTTTCCCACTATGAGCCACCCGGGCTTTGAGTCATCGGCCAGCCCTCAAGGTGTTACGAAACAGCCGCCGACCACTGGCCTCCAGGAACATGGCACGCAACAATATACTTAAATGAATTTTCGTCAATGAACTAATTAGCCGAAACCAGGTGATTTTTTTCGTCTTGGAAAAAAAAATAGAAGACTTAGTGAAAACTCTGCAAACAAACTGGCCGACACACTTTTATTTGTATTTGGTATAGTTTTAGCCTTTTCATGGAGCGATTTATTTGTGGCACCCAGTTGACCACAGTTAACTACACACACAGTATAACAATAATTACACTTTTACATATTTCCATAATACAATCTGTCTTATAGAAACAGAAACTCTTTGCACTATTAAACATTCTCACACACAGTACAATTCACTATGCACAGATTAAAAATATGGAAATATTACAATGCCATAGTAAATTTTGAATTTACAAATAAACACACAGATCAATGTTTGGTATTCATTAACTCATTAAAGTAATTAACATTATTGTATGCACTAGCAAGAAGAATTCTTAAATTTAGCTGCAAATTCCTTTTATTTTTTCAAAAACATGCGATACTCCATTATATATTATGTAAGCTAATACCCATAATGTTAACACTTCTTTTTTTTTTTTTTGGTAACTTACTCTTAAATCACTTTTTGCTCTGGTGTTGTATGTAGTTACAAATCTTAAAGTTTTTTTAAATGTTATTTGAATGTATAAACCATAATTTATTCTGAAACATATGTTTTACTCCTTCATGCATGTGTTCTATCAAATTTAAATTATGATCTGTGTAACATCCGTAAATGCATTACATGTTATATAAATTAGTATGTTGATTGTTGTAAAACCTAACCGATCTAAATAATTACCCTTATTGATATTTAGAATGAAATTTGTATAATTTGTTTCAAGTAAATTTAATATTAATGCATTTTCAGTAAACAGAAAAAATATATCTCACAAGAAGTAGAAACGATAGAGACACTGGTAAATCGCGGGAATAGTTGACTGTTTGCTAGGCTCCAACATGATGTATATGACACTGAATGTTTTGGATCAACATTGGCTATCGTTTATTTGTAGCATTGTTTCTCTCTACAACAGGCCCAGTTAGAACTAAACAGCTTGAACACAACATGTGTGATTGTCCCAAAACTGTTCACACGTGTCACGGTTGATATAATACAGTTCATTGGAGACAATATTTAACCTTTTCGCGATTTTCCATTGTCTCTACCGATCGAACATGGCTAGAGACGAAAACTTAGACTGTTTGTTTGGTTTTAACGTACGTTCAGCTTATGAAAAGATAACTGGCTTTAACTTGTACGTAGAGCTGTTGCCCTATTTGAGTGAGCCAATAAGAACACAGCTGTTTTAATATTTGATGCATGTTATTGGTCTGTAGACAGCTATGTTGTGTCAGACGTATAAAACACTATGCTTAGAGACATGAAAAATTGGCGTTTTCTTGCAAGCACAAGCTAGAATTACATCAACTGTATGTTCGTGTCACTTCCACAACTGGTCCTTGACTTATATGACACCTCGTGTAAGTCGCTGAGACAATAATATCAACGTAACTACATGCAGGCCCATGTCTCAGTCAGCGAGCAGATAATTGACAACTGCTGTGGACTTCACTGCACATATACGCTCTATGTCCAGCCTACATGTCACTGAACACGCGAATTTTTCCTGCCTCTAACGATCATACATGCTGCAAGAAACTACAGTGTTTCCAAGGGTATTTCGTCACAAAAATTTTTTCGTGATATACCATCATCTCTACATGATATATTTATTCAGGGAAATTATGTTTGCCTTTCATAATCGGTTTCAACTTCACAGGTTAGTTAATGATACCACGTAGTTCTTCTTTCTTCCTAAAAGTGTAAACGGTTAATTTGGAACAGCTGGTTAGTTTGCAAGCTTCCTTAATTGCGTTATTAGTACGTTTGTGGAAAAACTGGAATATTTTTAACACAATGTTTCGCTCCCTTCCTCGTAACCTACCTATATTATTTATTTTTGGGTGTTTTGCCTTTCATACAAATAAATGTTAAAAACACACATGAACGAATTTTTTGATCGGAAATCACTGGCCACAGAAAATCACGTGGCCGCGAGACACGGGTGTGGGATAGTTTAAGAAACGAGATGAAAAAAATCTGCTGACTATAGGAAGACAGTATGCTATTTACTATCCTATCCTGACAGAACACCTCAGTCACAGCGGCGTCATTTCAGGTTTTTCTTGGGGGGAAAGGCGGGGGTGTGCAAGATTTTTTGGCAAGTGACCTTGTTGCATTTCCTTTATTAATTAAGCATGTATACATTAGAAACTTTAATAATATTTCTTAAGTTTTATCTGCGTACGTTAGGACTATTTAAGTAACAAAATAAAAGTACAAACCAAATAAAAAAACTTAACACAATAGCTGGCGGGAATGAAGGACAGAATGGCAAGACGAACGAAAGACTAACAAATACCAAAGATTTAAACATTGAAAATGCAAAATAAAAATTGCAGAAAACAAAACTACGCATTCTGCAAACAATTCCCGAAAAATCTATTTACCAAATGCTCACATCGGAAAATTAAGTCTTAACGTTAAAAATTATTTAGTTTTTAAATAACATTTGATCAGAAATTGAAATTTTCGCTTCCCTTAGCGGCAGTTAAGGGAAAATGTATGTCATCGCCGCTGTGGGGAGAAAGTGCTCTGTCGAGAACAAACGGTGAATTTTATGGCAGGCGAAAGGAAATTTTAGAAATTTAGAGTTTTTCCCACTTTTTGAGAGAATAAAGCAAATTTCGAGGGGGGAAATGTACAATTTCAAGGGAGAACGGAGACCTGGAATGAAAGAAACAAAAATGGGAAAAACTTAATCCAAGACGGCCGGAGTGACATCAAAGATGGCCGACACTTGTCCTATCCTTCCGCCAGTCTGTGCTAAAGTCTTATTAAACCTTATTACTGCCAGCGTCTTATACCAGCAATGTGTTTTATGACGTTTCCGTAAGCGCTGTCATACATTTTTTTTTTCAAAAGTAATTGTTCAATGTGCAGAAAATAAATACAATAAATGCTATGCATGCAAGTATGTAATTATATCATAGCTATAATTAAAAATTGGTATTTGTATCGTAAGGGCGCGGCCTACCGCAATTTTCATCATCATCATCGTTTAATTGTTTATTTGTACCAGATTTTTTTCTTATTTTAGACACAAAATGTGACTAAATGTGGCTCTTATGAAATTTTTTTATCTATCATAGTTTTCGCGTAATGACTTGTTAAAGTCATACTTTGCATGTTTCCGTTTTAACGACTACACTAAAAGCAACTGATATACCAAACTCAAAAAAAAAAAAAAAAAAAAAAAATCACAGTAGATAAAGACACTGCAGGCTACAATGACATGCTCATAAAATTAAAGAATAAAGATTATTTGTATTTTAATAAAAATTATTGAATTTTGAAAATTGTTATTTTCAATTTCAACATTTTTTAAAATTTATTCTTTAATTTTATGAGAATATCATTGTAGCCTGCAGTGTCTTTATCTACTGTGATTTTTTTGAGTTTGGTATATCAGTTGGTTTTAGTGTAGTCGTTAAAACGGAAACATGCAAAATATGACTAACAAGCCATTGCGCGAAAACTATGAGAGATAAAAAAATTTCATAAGAGCCAAATTTAGTCACATTTTGTGTCTAAAATAAGAAAAAAAAATATCTGGTACAAATAAAATATTAAACAATGGTGATTAAAATTGCGGTAGACCGCGCCCTTAATAACGACTAACGGGCGAGGTTCGTCATTTTTAACAGATCTTATTGTCTTATTGCAACATTAACTGCAGATTGAATTTCCTTCCACAATGTGAAAGAACTTGCATCTTCGTAGGCCAATATCTGTAATGTGTTGATATTGTAGCGCAGAACTAAGCAAGTTCAGGACTACAGTAATGAGCAGGAGAGTTAACTCGAGGGCGGGACACCATCAACTGAGAGGCGGAGTGCTGAACGGCTATATGATGAAACAATATTGACACCTGAGCAGTGATTGAGCTCGTGGATGACGCATACTGAAGTTTGGTAGGTGGGGAAAATTTGAGTGCAGCCAAGAAAAACCCTTAATCAGAGAGAGTGCAGCTTCCAGCAATGTAAGCAGGAGCGCCATGTTTGGAAGTGGACGTCTTCATTAATTAGTCAATGTCGATTAGTAATTAATTACAGAAATAGTAGTAAGTTTTATGTTCCTCAAACAATAATAAAACTATTTTAAAAAAGGGTGATATACTCAGGTATAAAAATTTATAACAAATTACCATCTCATCTTCAAGACTCAAGTAAAAATATTACTAAGTTTAAATCCAAACTTAAGGAATATTTACTGTCACACACTTTTTACTCAGTAGAAGAGTTCATAAACGCATAACTTGTAAAATTGTGATGTATAAGATAATATTTAATAGCCAATGTTATATAATATATTGATTGTGACTTTATATAGCCAAAAGTTTTTAAATTTTAGTAAATTATTATATAAGTCCTTATGTTTCATATTTATTGCAAATAGTGTGTTAGTTATGTACAGATTTGTCATATTCCATAGCTATAAAGCGTATGCTTGTTAACAGCTCTACGGAATGAATAAATTAATAAATGAATAAATATATAAATAAACACTGCAACTACACGGCCAATTGTGTAAAGGCTACCATTTAGTTTGACAACATACTTTCGTACGCAGCCGTAGTATATTGTACGTAACAGAGGTTTTATTACATGTAAATGTCTCACCTGATGCGCAACGATGGCTTTAGAAGAGTTTTGTGCAGGTACAACCACAGAACATTTTTAACAGCAGCATAATTCCTAACTGGGTCCGTCTCGTTACATTCATTACTACAAATAGTTTTTAAGTGGCCAAAACATATTTTGTCACAATGAACTGCACAAGATATTTTGTGGTAAGCATTTATTCGCGGCAGCCATTAAATTGTTTGTGGTTACAAAGAACTGCAGTCGCTAACAAACAGTGAGTAAATGCTATGAAAGTACTGTACTTAGTATTTACCACAGCGTATCAAGATTGCACAGTATGTCCCTCTTAGGAGCTCAGTCGTGCATACATGCACCATGTAGTATTAACACGCATCGTGTCTGATGCCACGCTTGTTTTATATTACGGCCGGGATTTTTTTTTTTCGCTGGTAAAAATACTAGAAACTATTTGTAACGGAATGCTTTCAAAAATGCATGATTAAGAGCAGGCATACGTAGGAGTTTTGCACAATAATGCAACGATTGTTCGCAAAAATATCACCTTGATTTTGTCTTGCTTCCATAACCAAACTGGTAGAAATTATGTTGCAAAATTGTGAAAAACCACCAGGTCTACTAATACCAAAATAATTGGGTACAAATTAAGAAATATTTGTAATAAAACAAAGCGTGGAATTTTTGATATGTGCTTAGAAAAAATTCGAAATAGCTGTTTAACTACTGTACGTTGCCTTCGACTTTCAATATCGCACATATTGACGGTCGTCATGAAATATCATCTCTCGCCACATTTGCTTGCGGCAAACGGGCTTTACATAGGCGTACAGATATGCTGTCAGCCTGCGCTTTTAAAAATTGAGGGAAAAATTAATCTTCTATGTAATGATACAACCAATTAATGACAAAAAAACTCAACATCTGTAAACAAATTGCAGTACTTTTTTGTCTCGACGTTCACGATTAAAACGGCACTGTAAGAGTATAGTTACATAGTATTTTTAAATGGTGCGATGCGCAACATAATATATGCGTATAAAATAATTCATTGTACATTAAAACGCTTACAAAACAATACTTAACACAATTGGTTAAGAATTACACAATGGAAATAACAGACAACTGAAATTTAGAAACGAGTGGTCTGATGTTTATAGTTAGAAAGCACTGATTACTTCTACATGCCAGAGAAATTTACAAGCAACTATTCGTGGGTAGTTTGATAAACATAGCAAACCATGCTCAGATAGCGAACGAAAGATACCAGCCATTGATAAGAACAATACAAAAACCAGGAAATGCCAACGTAAATGCGTTATCTGGTTATGGTAAAGAAGAGCCATGCATTTTCCTATAAATAGTTAGAAGTAGGTTCAATGATTTCAACCAATGAATCTTGACTCGTTAAACATATTTGCATACCCGGATATTTCGCGGGTTCAAGTTTCTCTTGGGGGGGGGGGGCAAGATTTTTTTTTTTCGGCGACAGTGACCTTGTTGCATTTTTTAATTAAGTAAGCATGTATAAATTAAAAACGTTAATAATAAAACTTTAGTTTTATGTGTTTAAGTTAGCATTGTTTAAAATAATACAACAAATAAATTTTATACACTTAAAATTTTAAATCCAGGGGGAAGGGGGGAATTCATGGGCGTCACCTGGAATTATTTCAAGGGGGGGGGGGCAAAGATTTAGAAATTTAATTTTAGCTATCATAAAACTAATCTATTATAAGCAAAAACTTATACTTTTTGCAGCGTCTGACGACACAGACCATTATTTTGCAGCATTTGACGCAAATTAAGACCTTTTCACAATGCCTGACACAATCAGTAACCTTTTTTTTTGTACGGGTCTCCAAGTTCCAGGGGGGCAACCGTCCCCCTTTGCCCCCCCCCTCGTGACGCCCATGGGGGCATTTGCCCACCCCCTGCCCCCTCCCTAAATGACGCCCCTGGCTCAACAACCAGCCAGCTGGATTCCACAGTCATATACACTGTCTTGAGTTACTAGCTTCATATTTGACAAGATAGCACCGGAGTCTGTTTACATGCGGGTATCTTATTGGTCCACAGTCATCAAGAAAGGGATTCACTAACTGTGATACGATCGTCAAAGAGATCAATATGCTTAGGAGTTTAAAATCTAAAGCGGTTTTCACAATGCAGTGGCGCGATACGACCGACACTTGCCGCCAGCGACGAGTTCCTGCCATGTGTTCATATTTGAACATGAAATATCGCCGGCCGCTGGCGGCACGAACTTGTGCTGCCATCTTTTACCCGGAGATATTTACTTGGCAACTGTAAAAGTTTTCGGAAGAAATATAGACGGAAAATAAATAAATGAGTCTGTTTATGCTCGTATCAATTTAAATAAATAAAAATATACCAAACAGAAATCTGAGGTTAAATTCTCTACCGAAAAATAAAGCAAGACTTGCATTATTTATTTTCAAGGTACTTAACCAATAGACTGAATTTATTCACAAAAATACCGGTATTTTAATGAAATTTTAGTAGTATAACATTTATGTTTAACCTTGCTCTAACCTAAAAAAATAGTTGCACGAGTGTTTAAATGTAAATAACTTTTCTTCTTCTTCCTATCTGTTGGCAGCGACGAGCGTCAACAATATCTGCAGCTCGGGCAATGTTCTCAACGCCAATGTTCTGATTGGCTAATGACGCTCGTCCCTCTATTGTGAAAACCGTTAAACATATTTTCAAATGAAAGCGCTAAATTTCCGGGTCTCTAAATCCGACATCAATTTTCTCTGCTATCTTTTTTTAGTCGACTGACCGTCCTTACTGATTCGGGTCGCGTTTGGCGGCAATCTCGTAGAATTAAGTATATTATAAAATTATTTAGTGATTTTCGCGAAGAATTGCGCTATTATTGCGTACAATCTTAATAACAACTTTAAAATTTGCGTTTTACATAAGATCCTAATATAACACGCTGTTACGAGTGTGTGGTAGATAAATAAATGCCTAAAATATTAATTGATTTCTATGGTTTTTTCGAAGCCAATATGGACAAAATACTCTATGAAAATCTTAGATAATGGTATTTGCAAACTTTGAGTAAATATTTATCCAGAATTAGCCTACTAATTCGTTACGCGTGATCTCTTACGCCGCAGTAAAATGCACGAGGTTCCGGCGTCATAGATTAATGCTTTCAGTGTTGAATTATGTACCACGCCCTCTTAAGTCTGCTCTCTTGTTTATACTGTTTGTGCGAGAATTATTTTTTTAAGCTTAATCGCGAGAAGATATCAAAAATATGTTTTGTAGCTTTGTTTAAAATGGTGTTTGTCGTGATAATTATTTTTAAACAATACATTATACGGTCTCGACTAAAAAGTCAAGTAACCATGCTCGGCTTGCTGGATGTCTGAGCCACTTGAGTGGCAAAGGAAGGATAACGGAGGTAGTAAATGGAGCAATAAATTTATATTACAAGAGACGGATATAGTGAGGATTATTAGAGGACTAGTAAGTTAGTATTAAAAATAGGGCATTGCAGTTTGTTGGAAAGGATGAGAAGTGAGTAAATATCCGAAGGTGCTGTTCAGTAGGTTATTGGAACAAAGCAAGCTGTCAAAGGATGGAAGGAAGCACTCTAGTACCAGTATACAATCAGGGGGACTATGACATTCATGCAGCTACAGGCCGGTGAGTCTTACATCGAATACCGAGAAACTGATTGGTAGCACAATTCGTGGTTGATGTGAATTAAAAGAACTGGTTGACAGAACACCAACATGGCTTTATGAAGGGATATTCATGTGAGACTCCGTTGGTAGGTCTGATGGAGCTCCTAGTGAAAGCAATTTGTGAGGGAAAACAAATGTACGCATGTGCAATGGACATTGAAAGGTATATTAGTTGTTAAAAGACAAGGGGTGGGTAGGGTGACTAGATGAGGGCAAGGTTTCCCCTGGGGTGTCACCAGGAGGTGTGCTAGGTACTATATTGTTCACCATAGTGTAGGGTGACTAGATGAGGGCAAGGTTTCCCCTGGGGTGTCACCAGGAAGTGTGCTAGGTACTATATTGTTCACCATAGTGTAGGGTGACTAGATGAGGGCAAGGTTTCCCCTGGGGTGTCACCAGGA
>PNEQ01036615.1:0-10078 GCA_003012365.1 Medauroidea extradentata | reverse complement strand
AATCTAACGTATCCATTATCTCCTTAGCTGTGGACTTATCCATGACAGATTCTAATACACTGTCCGCCAAACACTGTGTGATAATATTCCGAGCCTTGACATCATTTAGCTTGTATGTATCCAATTCCTTTCTGTCTTCGGGAGGTTTCTGCGTGATGACTTCTGCTACACGTGCCTGCTCTAAAACCAGCATAACACGATGCTTCCAGAAAATGTACCCCGTCCCTTCAAATGCTTTGATGTTTCCAACCTGTTGCTGTAACGGCATCGCCATTATGTCGAAAAACTTAATCCACGTTTCCACTCGATGTATACCAAATGCCAATTCTGCCGGATATATCCTCCGTTTCCTAAGCCGATACTGGGCCCATAACCTGTTGGTTTTTGGAACTACAGTGAAAAACGCACATTATAAGTTACTAAACATCACTTTAATATCTGCATACTCAACACCATTGTTACAGCGACAGCCATCTTGGCTTACTCCCCGTACCACCTTAGACAAGGAAAACAAAAATTACCTTGCTTACTTATGTACAACAAAATTGTTCAATGTAACAAAATATGTACATGTTTTGCTGAGGCTTATTTGTTCGATGTATCAGCAATTTTAGGGCTGTGTACTTTCGGAACAGTTCCGTATGTCCAAACATAAGATGACAATAATGGAGCCATGTGAAGTAATGCAGTGGTTAGAACTTGTATAACTGCAGTAAGGCAGTCTTTTGTAGTTAAAGCTTTTGCTATATATGTAGGAAAATCAGCAGTGTATCAGGCAATGTGCAGTAGAACATAATGGAAACAGTGCTGAAACAATAATTTGTCCAAGCTTGTCTTCAAATTGACTGAAGCCTGGTTGCAAATTCTGTCCTTTGACCTAAGATCTATTGACCTCTCAAAAACGATCTCAGCATCAGCTATATGAACATTGCACCATTTTAAATTGTATTACTTTAACTTTGGTTACGTGATGTTCATATTCTTGCACAAAGTGTCAACAGGGTAGAGATCATTGTTGGCCGATTTTCAGTGGCTGAGAATTAGTTGTGTTTGGTGGCGGAGAAATATTGAATTGTGAGGTGGCCATTTAGAAACTGAACTGACTACATTGCAACATTACAGTGCTGCCAACAATTTTCATAGTGCAGTCAATGCTGTGTTTTGCAGTTGTATGGTGTGTTGCGTTATAAATTTCCTGTAAGGCTAGATTGTTTTGTGCCATATTTTTCGCTGAAAGAAGACATAACTGAAAAATGACTTCAACTTTAAATTATGTTTATCTTCCACTGTATTTGTTGTCCTGTTAGCAAATTTGAATGGAAATTGCATAATTATTTTAATATCTGTGAACTTTCATAAAGCTTGTGTTAGATTAACAAGAGCACATGTACAAATAAATTATTTATGTGGCAGGAAATTGTTTTCAATGAAGTGTAAAATAATTTCAGTTAAACAGTGTATATTGGTGTGAATGATCAAATAAGTGTTGATTATGAGTTACAAGTTTAACATAAATTTTCTCTCGTTTCAATTTTTTGTTAGTTGCAGATACAGACTTTTTCAAAATGAGAATTAATAAAACACTTACTAGGTGTTAAGTTTCAGCTTAAATTGCTCACTGCAATTTTTATGTAAAAATGCATTAAGACTATGCTTTGACCGTTTAATGTAAAGTACTCAAACTTAAAAAAATAAAAACAGTTTTACAGTTTTAGGAAGTTATTGAAATCTAATTAAATAAACGTAGAGATAAACTCAATTGCAAACAATCCACAAAACAATATTGTACTCACCTTTTACCCCATTGTCTGAAAATAATGACTCTTATGAGTGTTTACATATGGCAATAATTTAAACCCAAATAAAAGTATTACACCAACTATAAAGAAAAAGAAGCGACTATGATAGACAAACATCTGAACAGTTGTAACGGTTTAAAAAAACTTACATTACAGCATGTTATGAATTCTGCTGCTACATTTCCACTTGCATTAGTATCGCAAGTGTTTTTGTTACATTTATAATACAATCCTAGCCGTACTGTTTGTAACTCAGGAAACCTTTCAATTGACATACACAAACTACAATTATGTTACCTACGAAATGAGTCAGACCTAAATATTAAAATAAATATTTTCCAATAGTAATCCTGATAAAAATAATCTCAGTTTCACTGCAAAGTTCAGAATTTACATTTAAAGTTTTTTTTAAATAAGTTAAGTTACTGTTGGTAGCACCATGTGTTATTATTTTATTAAATGTTAATACGTTTACATCTCACAAACCGCACAAGAAATAAATAACATGAATTTAACTCAGAATGAAACCCTTTTACGTATGTTTTACTCGTTTACACCTCACAAACTGCATAAGAAATAATTAACATGAATTTAATTCAGAACAAAACCCTTTTACGTACATTTTGCAATAGTACTTTGTTCCAAATATTATGTTGTTGATATGAATAGGTTAGATTTCTTCACAAACACACGCCACATGTTTCCAACTTCAGACTTTGACACACAATAACAGCATCTATGCGTGTGAGTCATAATAAATGAGCTTTAGAATAGTGTTTCAGCATTAAAAAAAACTTCCATGTGTGAAGAAAGACATTCACTTCCGCAGGTAGCACTCCGTCATTTTGTAACAGATCAATGAAGAAAGTCACATATTGGCTTTGAACTGTAATTTTGTCATTGGTTTGTACAACTTTTTCATTGTGACCAACTGTTGGATTTCCAGTAAAAAACGTAGTTTACTTAGTTCATGTTATTAAAATGAAATGTGTAGAAATGCAGTTTATGTTGGTAAAACTGAACCAAACTGATTATCGCCATTTCTGACTTAATAAAATGCACATTTGATCCATGGACGTCTAAAAATCCGTAGAATTTAAGAAGTTCCGGTAAAATCGTAAAACTCCTACCATTCCCTTAAATTTTACGGATACAATAGAAACTCTATGGATCGTTTTTCAAGGGACCAGAGGAAAAAAATGGTGCATACGGACCAACTATGCATGTGGACTTGCCTCTATTTTTTTTACCTAACCTCAAAATCTGAAGTTGTATATTTATGTGCTGAGCTGATTCACACAACGAAACATAAGAAAACTCATTACAAATTATTAGTTATGAAATCTGAGATAATTTACATGGAAAACCCTCAAGTACAGCAAAAAAAGTATAACTAAAAAAAATTACATATATTTAAAAACAGAAACATAACGTACATAAGTTACTTTAAAGAAATGATGCTGTATTACAAACACTCACCATGTCCGTCCTTCCAATCAAATGATGTAGAAACGTACTGTACAAATAAATCTGCCACCTGTATTTACACAAACTACTTGATGAAATTTAAAAAGCAATAACAACAAAAACCTAAAACACGTAATTTACATGTTGAGTCATTTCACTTATTTCATTTTAAAATACTCCTTTAATGTTGACTGCCTCTTATTGGTGGTCTGGTTCAGTTGAATAAACATGTTGTCCATCTTGAGAAAAGTTTCTTGTTCACATTCACTTAGCACTTGAGAATCACAAAAAACTTTTACTTTTTCAAAAGCTGAATATGCTTCAGAAAATGATGGAACAACAGTAGAAATTTCGTCTGCAGGTTCACTTTCCTTGTCGGTGATTACATCCTCACCATACGCTTCTGCACAAATTTCTTCCAGAGATTGAACACCACAGACAGGAAGATCACTGTCACATGCAACATATGTGTCAAATCCAATTTACTGAGTGTTAATTTTGTTGAAGCTCTCTTCAAAATTATCACTACTATCCTCCTCCAAGACCTCCATCACAGGTTCACCTCCGATGTCCTTCCCAACTCCACACTTCATGAAGCAGTTTGTGATTGTAGTTGCTGAAATCTGCTTCCATAATTCTGCTATGTAATGCACTGCTTGCAACACATTTATTTTCATGTTTAGCTGACTGTCATCATTTTTTACATCCATCGTGAAGACTGCTCTCTGGACAAGCATCTTCCTGTACCGTTGCTTAATGCATTTGATAATACCCATGTCCAATGGCTGGCACACGCTTGTGAAATTTGGTGGGTAAAACATTTTTTTTACGTTCCTCAGCATTGATGTGTCTGGTGGGTGTGCAGGGCAGTTGTCCACAAAAAGCAGTATTTTCCGACATTTAGTCCCCATACTACAATCCAGGTATCGAAGGAAGGAAAGAAACAACTCAGTAGTCACCCATGAATTCTTATTGGCATGATAGCGCACTGGTAATTTTTTTACATTTTTTAAACATCTATGTTTCTGTGACTTGCCAATAACCCAGGGCTGCAGTTTATCACTGCCATCACTGTTAGAGCACAACAGTACATTCAGTCTTTCCTTTGAATGTTTTCCACCTTGACAGTTTTCTCCCATGTAGGTTAATGTCCTGTCAGGAAGAGAGTTTTAGAACAAACCTGTTTTGTCTGCATTATACTTGTCGCAAGGAACGTAATCCTTTATAATGTCAGGTAACTTTGAAAACCAATCCTTCGTTACATCTTCATTAACGGAACTGCTTTCCTCCTAAGCCTTTTTGTAAACCAATCCATGGCGTTCCTTAAATCTTGCAGCCCATCCATTTGAAGCAGAAAGTTGTCGACAGAAAGGTGGATAGCTATCTGCTTTGCTTTTTCTTTCAGTATGGAACCATCTATAGGAATGTTTGATGCCCTAGTTTGCTGGTACCACTTGAACAATACTTCTTCTAGCTCAGCGAAAGTCGATTCTTTTCCAGTTTTCCGTTTTTTGGCTGAAGTTCCAAACTTGCTTGCTTGGTCGCAAATTTCAGATTTTTTTGCTATGATGGAATTCAAAGTCAATGGCAGTAGTCCTAACTGTTTCGCCACATCCACTTTCTTCTCATTTGGGTTCTTTTCCACTTCTTCAATAATTTTTAAACGCTCTTCAAGAGTCCGAACTTCTTTTTTTGGACGAGACATAGTGATTTTCACAGCACAAAAACTTCTTCATTGATTAAATACATCACCCTTAAATCACCACGTGTGCGTTAATGTAAATCCTGGAAGATACAAAAAAAAAAGAAAACAGGAAATAATATTTACTGTAGTAGGTACCATTGAACATTGGTTAACGAGAACTGACAAAACCTCGGCGTAATTCACCATGGAGTTGCAAGTGCTAAATTGAGTTGCATAAATAAATTAGAAATCCATACAGCACTAGGAACATTACTATCATTTTTTAAAAATATTTTTGATAAAAACGTTATGTATTTACGAGTGCAATCGTAAAATTAGCTGCTTTACAATAATATGTATTCATCGTAAATTTACGTTCGGGACACGCTACTCTTTGTCATCAAGCACGGGCGTGTCCGATGTGGCAACAAGGCATGGTGTGACGCGTGGCAACACTGTCGGCCATTTAACCTCTAATATTTGGTTTCACTTTTAATTTTCAGCTATCATTCGTATTTTTACTAAACGCATTGTCGCTGTGGTGTTGACCACTGTTCAGCTTGTTTGGCTATTTTTTTAAACTGGTTATGCTACGTATATATATATACACCGTATATATTTAGTGTTCCGGTCCGCAGCAATATTAAATGTGTTGCTGACTGCTTTTCTTTTTGATTGGTTATGTCCTCGTTGTTTACATTTTGACATACAGCCACATGTACACGTGAACAATAACTGCAGTGTCAAAGAAATAAATTTTGAAGGCAAACAATAAATGTATGTACACCTACGTAGTTAGTCAAACGTTTAATTTGGGCGAGTAATTTCTTTCAGCATTAATTGTGTGTTACGGCGAATGAGTCGGCTTGCATGTCTACTTTGCGGGCAGCCATGTTTGTCTTTTGCCATTCCCTCGAAGTGTTCGTTTTAAATGTTATGTATGTTTAAATTAATTTAAAAAAACGATCGATAGGCCTAGATTTTGGGCTGTGGGACCTGATATTTAGAGCTATGGATGCGGGAAAAACGATACTTACAAAAACGATTGATGTGGACTTCTTAAACATTGTTTTAATAGGAAAATTTTCGGGACCAACAAAAATGAACTATAGATATGGGAAAATAATGGAAACTAAAACAATGCAACGAGTTTCTACTGTAAATCTTAAAAGTTGGCATGTCTGCAGATAATGTACTTGTGTATCACTACAATCAGCAACATATTTATTGTGTTAGTTATTTGGTGGGTTTAGCATTTTGTTTTTATTGATGTTTGAATGTCAGTTTTATACAAGGAAGGCTGTAATGAAATAATGTGAAAGTGTAGTTTATTAAATTTCATGTTGAACTAAATATCCCCAACTTCTTAAAGTTTTTTAATAAAATAGTATTAGCATTGCCGTTATTTTAATTGTCTTGGGTTTATTTCGACTGATGCAGTCTTCATTCAACATACACAGATGTTTTATTAGACAGTGCATAATTTTCACATAAGCAGGTTTATCTAGTATTTGATGAGCATGTTTGCATTGTTGTTATCTTAACCAACGTTAACCACGATTAATTGCCTTGATCTGCTGGAGTATGTGGTTTATTCCAAAGTTCAAATTTTCCTCGGTTCAAGGTGTGAATCACAATGGTGCAATATAAAGAGAGTTAATCCTGGTTCAGGTCAGTATATGGCCAAAGATCATATCTAATTCTCGTTGGTGCCATATGATAAATACAAAAAAAATTGTTTTCGTGTACAAGTCTACCAACAGTCTCCTAAATACGAGTTGGACAAATAGACATAGTCAGTTATGATTTTAGGGTCCTTCTTTATGGTCTTGTTTATACAAATTTTTATTGCATGTGTTGCTGCCTCTTACTAAGTTGGAATAGTAATTTTTGGTTGAATAACATTCTTAATTTCATGTATGTCCTAATCATAACAACAGTAAAATAAATTTTTGTGTGATATTATTAATGTAATTAAATGCAAGTTGAGAATAAATATCTAATTTAACACCTATCGTTCATGTTGGATGGTATTTCATTTTAAGGAATTGGCTTAATGTATATGCAAAGTGGTTTGATTGTTGTGTATTTTTTTAACCAACTGAAGTGATAAGTGTCTTTGCTTGCAAATGTTGCTTATTTGCAGACAGTCAATAGTTGCATAAAAGGACTAAGGATGAGAAAATGAGCCACAAAAACTAAGAAATCAGTATATTCCTATTTTTAAATTCTTTTTATGTTTGTTGACTATAGCAGATTCTGGTTTCCTTGGCTTGTTTCATTGTTTTTGTTGCTAATTTGTCATGCTTAGTCTTTTTATGTAACTGTGGGCTGTCTGGGATTCAGCAACATTTATTATCAATGAAATATATCCAAAAAATCACTTTTATTAGTCTTAACCTGCACTGCAAAAATCATTATATTGTGTATGATTTTTATTTTCATTATGTTGGTTGTGCATTTTCTATATTCAGTATATTTTTAGCATGTGTCTAATATTAAAATCAGAAGTGTTTCCCCAAAAAGTTTACTTTCTGAATTCAAGTGGTATTAACAAAGTGCAAAATAAATATTTTTTATGTTTATTTTTGGAATTTAAATTTAATCTTATTGGTGCTAATTTTGCAAATGGCTGTGTGAAATGGAAAATAATATATAGTTGAACCCATTTGCTGACTTTTTGTTCACTTCTAAGATGGAAAATGGCAGACACGACAGTGTCAAGCCTTCCACGTAGTAACCTGACTAGCTTTTGTGTTATTTTATTTCAATACAGCTATTCAGCCAAATTTTTTTTATTTATTTATTCAAAAAGAAGACTGTTTAGGAATTATTAGGTAAAGCATATTTCAAAAGTAAAGAATTCAGGGAGTTTTAAACCCTTAAATTATGAAAATGTATTTTCTAAGGATCCTTCTTAAATATCTATGAAGATGGAATTCCTAATAAACACTTTCCATTAATAGATGTAGTCATTGTAAATTGAAATAAATATTGTATTGCAAGTGTTTTGCTGTTTTTAGTTCAACTTTGTAATAAAGCCAGAATTTTTGGAAATAAAAATTTTCAAAGTAAAAATACTAAATTGTTTGTAATTATTGTTTATATAATTTTGTATGCAACTCTAGCTACTCTTGAAGTTTCTGTTGGTACTAACTGGGAAGCTAACTACTAAATTTCTGTGAATGTTAGAGATAAATGAGAAAATAAATACAGTGAAACCCCTAATTTACACTTTTCAGGGAGGCAGCAAAAAAGTGTAAAGAGCAGGAAAGTGTAAATTAAGGGAAATATCAAAAAACCCATTAAGTTTACCTTATTTAGCACCGGTACTTAGGTTTTAATGCTTCTTTAAAAAAACTCTACAGCTAACATCAATGTGATAGTATTCATGCAAGCAATGCTTTTATCACATTTTATCACAAAATTTGTTACAGTGTAAGTTACCAATGTTGAAAATGAATACTGCAGGGTTCCCACAGTCAGTAAAAGTCAGGTTAAATCAGGAATTTGAGAAATGGTCAGTAAAAGTCAGGAATTTTATATATATTCTGGCATTAGTCAGGATTTTTACCTTAAAAATGGTTATAGTCAGGAAAAAACATTGTTTAAAACTGTGTTTATCCAGGTACCTCGTCGCTAGACAAACAATTTAGGTATTTACTGTAAGCAGCGCTGTCCGGGCTGTTTACAGCAACGGCTTTCGGCTTGTCTGCTATTACTCTGTGTTTTGTCCGATGTCCGGCCGGCGGCCGAACGCCGGTAAGTTAGTGAGGGGACGGAAAGTAGTAAATATTTGTCATTCCTCTTTGTGCTGGTGTCCGGGTTTCGTCTTCTACGCTTTGTGCGGACATCCGGGTTTTACCTTCTATGCTTTGTGCGGACGTTCTGGCAAGCTACTTCTCCAGGATCTAGGTCCCAGAGATAGCAATAGGCCATACCCGGCTATGCCAAGGATCTAGGCGCTCGCGTGGCTGTACCATTATCGCGAACTTGTGATGTTGCGTTTGCTGATGTCGGGAAGTGACTGTTAAAGAAGAAGTATTTGTTTTGAACAACTGTATTTACATTTTTAAATAGTAATGGCGCGATCGCGGGAAAAATATTTTTTCGGTGCATCACTTTATTGTCAAGCACCAGCTTCTGCCGCACCACGCCATTGCCGCCCACTACAATTTTTTTTTTTTTTGCGTTGATGTCGGAATTCAACTGATTACAAGTGCAAGGCGAGGCACGGCATGTTTTCTAAACTTTATTTATTTGGCAGTGATATCTCTGACCAAGTTGCGGTTTATTACATGTGCGCACCTAACCTCACTGTGACATTATGAAATTGGGTGTGGAAACAAGCTGCAAGTGTGTTGTGTAGTGTATACTGCTACTTTATATCGTAATATCCTAGGCCATAGTTTTCTTTCAGTATGGCAAGTAAAAAGACATATTTCAGTGAGCAGTGGCTGGACTTGTCCTTGTTCCCTGAATTTGGAAATTGGGTCAGTAAGGTTTCGGGACATAAGGAACAAGCATTTTGTAATGTGTGCAAGAAGATATTGGAACTAGGCAATATGGGGAAAAAGGCACTCGTAACTCATTCTAAAACAGAGTTACATAAAAGGTCAGTTAAATGCTTAGATAAACAAAATCCTCTTGGATCATTTTTTCATCACACTGCAAAAACGTCAGGTCAAGAAAGTTCCAGTGGAAGTAGTCTTGTTTGTTCTACATCTAGGACCACAGAAGCTACAAATACAGAAGCCTCTCACCAAGATCCTGTGCATGTTCCAAGTGGAGACAAATTACTTGGGTCATATTGTATTAGGGAGGAAGTAACAAGAGCAGAAATTATCTGGGCATTGAAAGTTGTAGAGAGTAGATACTCTAAGAGTTCATGCTCTGATATTCGTGATGTGTTCTCATTCATGTTTCCTTATAGTAACATTGCTAAACAATTTTCTTTAGGTGAAACAAAGTGTTCCTATGTTATCAACCATGGAATTGCACCCAGGTTATCAGAAATTCTCAAAAGTGCAATTCATGATTGTCAATCTTATGTTGTGTGCTTTGATGAGTCGCTCAACAAAATAACACAGAAAAGTCAAATGGATTTATGTGTAAGGTTCTATGATGT
>PNEQ01036614.1:0-10079 GCA_003012365.1 Medauroidea extradentata | reverse complement strand
GCGGGGTGAAAAACATTTATTAGAGGTTATATTAATGAAAACGAAGCATTCAAAACAAAACAAACCCTCTATGCAGGTTTTGCATGGAGCTGAAAACAAGTCAGCCAACATATGCGCGTAAAACTATATCCATCTGTAATACCAGTGGTAACTTAGCGTTATCAAGTTGCCTGAGAATGGTGTGATGGTATGAGGTTTGTTTACAATTATAAGCTATCGATCTTTACTATGGGACTTGCGCCTCTCCCTCTTTATTTACTCTATGGGTTGTTACTCGTTGTGTTTTCTAAGCTATCGAGTAGTGCTTGTATCGAAATTATTTGTCAAAATAATGTACAATGCAAGGCTACTTTATTTCTTTATGGGTTCAGAGAATTTTGTTACCGTTTTTTATAGCAGTTATAGCAATTGTAGGTGATAGATTTGTTTCATCTTCACGGCTGAGTGAGCTGCAGAGGGCTGTTGTTGACAACTGGACCCATGGCATCATTGGGATAGAAACGTGGTATTGCATATGTTTATATTGTACCTCCAATTACAAATTTGGACGTGAACTTTCAGAATCTTTTCTGTGTGGTGTTTTGTCGTCTGTTATTGATGTAGACCATTTCATAGCAGCGAACTCCTTGTATGTTAAGGTAAGAAATTTATTTAGTGTAGTCACCCATGGACCTTCCCGGAACGTTCCCCACACTCATGGGTGTGATGATAATAATAGTAATAATAATAAGTTATCCTCGCAATTGGTCTATCGCCCGGTGGCGAGTGGACTCATTTTTTCCCCCCATCCTTACAATACTATTTAGTGACTTTGAGATAAGTTTTGTTGATTACTGTATGACTTGAAAATACATTTTGTTATGTAATAATGCTGAATATTGTATGACAAATGATGTACTCATTTATTTTCTGCATTAAAAATTGAATTGAATTTCCTTCCAGTCCCTTTCTGAACCTCCCAGTCCCCAACTCGTTTTGCAGGACATTCCACTCCCTTACCGTCCTTACAAGCATTAACTATCTACCCCTCTCCGTTCTCCTTCACATTCTCTGAATCTTTCCACTGTTGGTTCCTCTCCCCTTGAATGATCACATAGTTAGCCTGCAGAGCAACTTCCCCATTCATCACCTTGTAGGCCTACATCCTGACCAATCATTCTATTCTCCTCCTGTCCAGTAGTTTTCATACCATTTCCTGCATCATCACTGTAGGTCTAAAGTTTCTTTCCTCCTCACCATCGTATCCCTGCCTTTTCTCTTTTATTCATTACCCATGCTGCTCTTCTCTGCACCTTCTCTAGTTCTTTTACCTCCACCTCTACATACGGATCCCACTCTGAGGCTGTGTATTCCAACATTGGCTGAACCTTAACTTCACCACCAACTGCCTTCGAAACCCTTCCCAGTAGGCCCAAACCCCATCCTTCCCTTTTTAACTATTCTCTCCACCTGGTTTGTCCACCTCAGATCAGCCTGTAACACAACCTGTAGGTTTCTGTATTCTGCTGCTTCCTCTATTTCCTGCCCATCCCATCTCTATACACATTTGCTCACCATTCTCTTCCTAGTAAACCTCACCAACATTAGTCTTGCGAACATTAATCTTCATTCTGTTCTCGTCCACCACAGTCTATCTATATCTGCTTGCAAGTTGTTTCCACTGCCTACCTCTGTGTACAGCACACAATCATCCGCAAACAATCTTATTTTTCTCGTAATCTTGAGTCCCAGGTCATTCACCATTATAGTGAATAACAGAGGACCCAACACACTTCCCTGCGGCTGATGCAACCTCTCCATTCTCTGACATTGCCTCCCCTACTTTCACTATCTGCCTATGCCCCCTGAGGAATTCCCCAATCCATTTGACCAAATACTTGTCGTCTAGCAGCTATTCTAACTTGTCCATCAACTTCCCATGATACACCTTGTCAAATGCCTTTTCAAAGTCTATGAAGCAGACATCTACCTGCTTCCCCTCCTCAACTGCCTGCACTATATCCTCCAACAAACCTGCCAGCTGAGTCTCACATGAGTAACCCTTTCTAAAGCCATGTTCGTACTCCTGAAGCCAATTCTTCTCGTTCATAATGTTCACCATGTATTGCACTACCAATCTCTCCATTACCTTTCCCACTCAATGTGATACTCACAGGCCTGTAATCTTTATACTCCCCTTGTTTGTATATAGGAACAACTGCTGCCTCTTTTCATTCCAGCAGCAACTTTCCCTGCTCTAATGATCTCACTAACAACTCTTACCAGATATCTAGCCAGCTATACCCCACGAAACTTAAGTGCTCCATTCTGGGGTCATTCATTGTCAAATCAACACAAAAAAAATTCATTTTTAACCTGACCCCTTCCAATTTTCCAATATTTGGCACATATTTAGTAGTGGTAAATATTAAGAATCACTACTCATCATGTATCGGCCAAACTATTGGTTTTAGACATATAGTTTATTTATGAAAAATGTTTCTAGTGTAGCAATAATGTCTAACATACTATAATTTCCAAAGTTGTGATAAACAAATCACACACAATAATTTTTTTCCCTAGTTTTAAAATTTTACTTTTCACAACACAACACTGTTAAACACTTTAAACAAAAAACACAAGTTTTGATGCTTTCTTTATACCTAATGGACGACTTGAAGTACACGCCCGCTGACATAACACCACAGCGGAAGAGTACTGTGGGAAACAAAGTTTGTTTACAAACATGCTGAACCAAACATTTTCTGCACTCGTAGACTTGCACGCAAAGTGTAAAAAATATTAGTTTCAATATCATGGCTAAGATACACAAATGTATAACATCAATGTTTACCTAAAAAAGTGGCAAATTTGTTTCAGTGTCTCACGTGCACACCTGCAGCTTTGCTTTATGGTTATTGGCAGCGCGTCTTTGTTCAGACACGTTTCTCTTTTGACTGCACCAATCAGAATAATATTATTGTGACTCCGTACGTCTGTAGTTTGCCAAGCCAAGTGAGAGTAAAATCATCCAATCGCAGACAATGTAGTAGAGCTGCAGATAATGCGTTGAAACCAAATGTTGAAAAAAATTTTTTCGTCATAAAATTGTGGCCCTACTTATTACACATGACACTAGTAGCCTAATAATACTTACATTTATGTTTGTGTAGTAGGCCTACGTAGGCTACTGGTAACGCTGCTCTAGTAATATTTTACTTCAACATAGTTAATGTTTAGAGTGTGTTTTGTTTACAAGAAAAATACTGAGCCATTCATTGTGATAAGATTATACTCCATGTTTTATGCAGTTTAAAGGTATCGTAATGTACATGTTTCATTGTATGTGTCTTTTGACTTGTTTTTTACTGCTGTAGGCTATGTTATGATTGTTTTTGGCAGGATGCAATTAGACTGGAGTCACGTCCCTACCTGCACTGTACCAGTGTGTTGCTAGGAGTCTGTGGGTCACTGCTTCTGACCAGTCACGTGTATGGCCTCCCGACATTACAGCGTGCCTGTTGGCTCGCAACAGCGGCCATACTCAGCCATCACATTC
The DNA here is from genome assembly GCA_003012365.1 of Medauroidea extradentata. NCBI lineage: Eukaryota > Metazoa > Arthropoda > Insecta > Phasmatodea > Phasmatidae > Medauroidea > Medauroidea extradentata. The sequence continues at coordinate 6,541 of PNEQ01036614.1, read as the reverse complement.
GCGATGCTACACGGCGTGGGTTCTTCATGTGGCCGTTTGGCTCCACACCTCCAATACCGTACGCATTGTACATTTTCCTATCAATGGCGTTGCCATTTGTTATTGCAGCACTGTTTTCACTAACTAAACACATAGAATTGCATCATACAATTGTATGGGAAGTATGAAGACTTAAGATACAGCAAAGCAAAGTGCACACTCCATTTGTTCAGTTTAGTTACGTACTCATCCATCTTCACTTACAACACAGGTTGTGATAGAAGATGACAGAAATCTGAGGATGTTTTGAGATAATCTCATCAATGCAACATATGCTTCAAAGTCTTCACTCTACCTTTATGTAATATACCCTGCACTGTAATTTACCTGGGCTAAGAGACTACAGTCCATACTCAGAGTGGCTAGCAAAACCTGTAAAAAAAATTCCCTGACTCTTCCCTGACCTTTCCAGGTCAGCTGCTCTTATTTCCCTGACCAACAAAATATCAATAAAATTAACCAGGTTGTACGATCGCGTCAAATTTTTTTTTGTATAAATATTAAGAATCACTACTCATCGTGTACCAGCCAAACTATTGGTTTTAGTCTTATAGTTTATTTAAAAAAATGTTTTAGGGACGTTATATGTAGTGCTACATAAAAACACTTTTTTGTTAGGTAACAAATTTTTTATGTAGGACTACTTCTACTAATGTCTCTAAAAGCCCTACGTAAAATTTTTTGTTATGTTGCCTGATTTAGGTTAGGAAACTTAAACTGACCTAATTTAATGTTTGTTACCTAATTTAACTTAAACATAACCTAACCAAACTTAAAACCTAACCTAAAAAAATTACGTAGGACTACTACACCATCTGTAGAAAAAATTTTCATAACTAACTAAGTCTAAAATCAATAGTTTGGCCAGTACACAATGAGTAGTGATAATTAATATTTACTTTTTTTAAGCTGAAGCTGTACACTACTTATCAACATAACTTCACCTTGCAGAAATTCTATCATAACTTCATTATTTACAAAGAAACAAAGTCCTAGGAATATTCAAATACGACAATTTTCACTTATGTCAATTCACATTCCACTTTTAAAATGCTGTGGTTGTGAAGTTATGGAGAGAAAAGCTCTCGATACCAGAATTAAAAGCATTTAATAAGTTGTCTAAAAACAGACGTGTAATTCCTGGTCACCACACCATCACTCTTTCAATCCCAAAAAGATACTGTAATGCACACCTATTGTTTTTGAGAAACTTTGTTCAATGATTCGTCGAAACAAACTACAACTTTCTTCTTCTCTAGCAATTAACTCTTTTCATCCATGAAATACGATGCAAGGCGAAATGTAATGTAAAAACCTAGCTTATCTCGCTGTAACTGAAGTTTCTATGCTGTGACACTAATCTGGAAACATTGTTGTTTCACATGGTACAGATTTGATAAAAACATCTAGGCTTACCTACAAAGTTTAAACTCCCAGCCTGCTTAGGGATTTCTGCTTTCAACGAGACTGATAACGGAACGCTGGCCCATGTTGCTTAAAAAAAATTTACACGAATTGCACCTTACAGAGTTATCTCCAGGATCTTCGCGATTCTAATAGTAGGATCGGTTAACCAATACAGTCAGTCTATTTCTTCCTGTCACTACTGTTTTCCCTTAATTAATTACGTTGTGGAAATAACACTCAGTGAACATACATTTCTAGATATTTTTAATGCACTTAATCATTTTCAAAAACGCACACGAGATCATGTCACGTTATGCTGTAACTTTTTAACACACCTTCGTCACTGCACGAGCCCAAAAGTTCAGGAGTGTTCCTCCATTACGCAGTATGGTAGATAAAATACAATTTAAATGTAAATCCACGGACTTCAGACATGATCAGAAGATATTAATACCCGCACGAAACATAGAAAAAAATATTTGTGCCATGCCAAGTAAACAATAAACAACCGAACGATTAATGAACGTATCAGCATGCTGCTTGTAAAGAACAAAAGCGAACTGTGAATCGTATGTTGCCAAGTGCATGCCTTCAATTTCAACTACGAACTCTCGGGGAAAAACACCACAACTGTTTAAAACCACTTCATTAACTAAAAATTCATTAAAATTTACGGCATTTTGCAAACAGCATGCAAGAAACACCACGAGAGAGTAATTTTTTACCACTGTGGAAACTTGAGAACATCACAACACATTGTCAAGGAACCATTGGTCTGGCAACACTGGCGGAAACCTCTGAAAATTCTTGTACAAAACGCCAAAAAAATCGTATTTGAGACAAAAACCTGGTACATCACATCCACTGTTAATCCACTGTTCCACATGGTTCCACACAACTACAATATCAGTACGAAAAGATATTATGGAACTTGAAAATTGGTATACGTACCAAGAAAATGGTACGTTGTGTTCATACCACCTGCGGAAATGTTCGTTTACTAAATTTTAAAATTCCAGGTTTTTTTTAGAGAATTCTCTGACTTTTCCCTGACTTCTCCAGAAATCTTAAAATCCCTGACCTTTCCCGGTTTTCCCGGTCGCTCGCCACCCTGATACTGTATAAGAATTCCATTATGACAGATAATTAAAAAATAGGACTATATAAACAAAAACTTTATGTTCCCTTCCACCACCATGTGCTTTCTAGCTGACAATCAAAACATGTCAACAGTTAAGGTAAATGTTTGCAATAAATCAAAAATGTTTTGTGATTTTTGTGCTTTTTAGTTCTCAGACATGCAAATTGTTTTCAATGCTGGCAGCACATTAATCTTACTAGGGTTAGGTGGGCAATGTTAATGGAAAATTATTTCATATTACAGTAATGAATAGCTTACTCTACAGATATTCTTTTAAGATTTAACATTATTTATCGTACATTTTGCTAGGTATGCTTAAATTTTGTTGTAACTGGCCCACCAATATATCACAAAATCCAGACAACCTCCAGGCCTAAACATCAGATAATCTACTTTTCACTTTCAAACTTCCTGCCACTCTAGTTCGCCCTCTGGTCGCTAGGTGTACTGGTTACAACCTTCCTCAAGTAGCCATACTGCAGTGTACTATCGCTTACCGCCCGATGAAGCTGGCTTAGCCAGCGAATCGTCACGACCGCACATCCGCACAAAATGTGTGTTGTCCTTAAGTGTGTTACATGTTCCTATATGTGCAGTACAGCTCTGTAAGTACTTGTACACTCCTATCTACAGTTTATAGTAATTTCCTTTGTTTTGGTTTCCTGTATAGGTCGACTGATAATTGTGCGGTTGTTTGTAAAATAGTTATAGAAATGATGCAGTTTGAGTAGAATAAAATAGTTAACTGACTAATGCTGGATATGGAGCCGTGTTATTATGTTAGACTTCCATCAAAATGCTTATTTATTTTTCATGTAAAATACACGCTATTTCAATGTTGGTGATAGAATTTAACCGATTTGTTGTTCAGGGCTGGGCACTACTGTTTGATCAGGCCATACAATCAAGTCTGTTTGTTTTAAGTGGTATGTTATTCTGGCACGTGGTACAAATATTGGTAGCATCAGCTGTCAAAATATGGAATTATATGGGATGGACTTGGTTTTTGACAAAACTATGTCTTTTGAGTTAACATGTTATGGTTTTAAGACGCTAGCAATAATGTATGTCTGATTTGCCATCCTGCCTTTTGTCAATGCAAAACTTATGCCATTATAAAGAAATTTCTTGCTATTTAAGCACACTAAGTACTTTTCACGTGTTCTGCCTGCTAGTGGAGATTACTGCTACCAGGGTTGGCATGTTTAAAACAAAATGTTTTAAACAGGTTGTTTTAAACTGTTTTAAAACAACGAGTTTGTTGAAAACTATTTCATTTCCATCGTTTAAAACAAATAGTTTAAAACATGTTTTTTTCAAGGTTGTTTAAAACACACAAATAATTATTTTACTTAATAAAATTTCACATTCTACTTCAATGATGCATTTGTACTGTAGTTCCTACATGTAGAAAACTTAACACACACTTTTTCACTTATGCAAAATAAATATATCAATCGTATTTTGTTAATACACCAATTTTCAAATTTAAACTAACACAAACATTATGTTCGGGCGGTTTCCTAAAATATTATCACAAAATTGGAAAATGTATTTAGTTTGTACATGACGTTCGGGCCTACAGGTAATGTTTCTGATAACATGTTAAACACAACATTAATATTAGAAACCCAAGTTCTTACTTTACAAAATCAATTTTCGAAATGTTTATATAAAGATTTTTTTGGTTTCATAAGTTGCAACTTGGTTATCTTTTCCGTTGCATTGTAATTGTCGCGATTTGTCCCTTACTCGTTTGCCTTAAACGTACGAAAACTCCCGAACAACTGTCGGAGATTCCCGAATACGTAAGTCTCATGCTGTTGTGGCTGTACGGACCAAGGCCAGTGGAGGCCATCACTGATGTTTATGTTTTAAACAAAAAAAACTGTTTAAAACTAAAAAAAAACTGTTTAAATGTATTTAAAAAAAAACACGATTTTTGCCATCCCTGACTGCTACATTCACTGATATGAAAACACATTACCTGGGCTAATGGGATTTCCTTTTTAATATGAGTGTAACCCCATGAGAAAGCATCTCTTGTTATACTTACTAAATTTTACTAAAATCTTTCAGGGGCTGTAGGAATATATTTACATACATTCCTTCTGTAGCAGAGCAAATTCAGAAAATGTAATTCATAATCTTCTTCCTGTTACCAATGAAGTTCGAAAACAAAAAAATTCGTTCCAATTTTTAATTTTATGGCAAGTAAGTGTAATCTTTCTCAGAAGAACTCTACGTAGTTTTTATTCATATAATTAATTTATAATTTTAAGTATTCCTCAAAGAAATTATAAACAAATGTATACACCACAGAAAAATTTAGGTGGTGTAAGACTTGTTAATTGAACCGAGCTGAATAAATGTTGTGTGTGTGTGTTACTTAATGAATTGAAATACCTCCAAAGAAAGTCAAGATTATGTAAAATGTTCAACTGCACGTCTGCAGTGCAGTGCAATGCAGTGCATTGACTATATCTAAAATTCTCTTTGATAATTAGTACTCTGTTTTTGTATTTATATATGGTTTGTCTATTTTCGTGTATTAACTTGAAATTTTTGTCTCCAAGTATGTCATATAATACTATAATGTAATTAGATGATGTACCAATGTTTTTTCATTTGCTAGACAAGTGATAAACCCAATAAGGGCAAGTCTATTTTAAGAGGCCCAAGATATGAATTTTCCAGTTGTGAGACAATGTAAACCTTTTTTTACTGTTATTTCCTTTATAATGTACATAAGTAATTGAAATAACTGGCGACCATTTATATGAAGAGAAGATCTTTGTGGGTGATCGCTTAGCTGCTAACCTTTCACTAGTCATCAGTAATCGTCTGAATAATGATCTGAATTTGTGTTGGGGGTGGGGGATGTAAGGGGATTCTCAACTTGAGACTTTGATAAGGGTACACTGACATCACCTTAATAAAGGAGGGGGTACGGGTGTCTTCCTTCGGAAAATTTTGGATTTCTAGGTGCAAAATTGTGCTAGTAAAGCAGTTTTTATACTGGAAAAGGAGAGAATTTTGACCTTCCTCCAGTACTCCTACTTTGCTTCTCCCTTTATTAATTACTTTACTACAGAATATACTGTTAACCCAGTTTAAAAAAACAAATTTTAATGTTTTCAGTTTACAGATAATTGCATTTAAGGATGTCCAAATGCACTCTTTATGCTGCAGCTCTGAAATAAAATAATTAAATCATGTTCAACAAAAATGTACTGACTTCAAATTTTATTCCATTGTCCCATGTAAACATGCATTTACCGAATGCCTAGCAAGTGAAAACTCAAAACATTGATTTCTGGAAAGGTTCCTGATAATCAAACACTGACTTATGAAAGTAACATTGTAAAAAATTTACATTTAACTTCAGTTAGTCTGTGTCACACACTAACCTCAATTTTTTGATATCAAATTAAAGTGTGGCCCAGGCCCCAGATCAATTTTTACATGTTTTTAATTTACAGTATGTTTGTTTCATATTTACCTGTCACTTACAATGTAGGCCTCATGGTCATTCCAACAATGGTATCCGAGAGCTCGTTTAGAACAATTTGTAATTTTATTTGTTTACACTTCGAACTCTATCCCCGTACGTAATACGAGCACCCGAATATCCAGTAGCGAAAGATGCCTGTATCTCGTACGAGCAGCACTTTTCGTTGTTGTTATTGACGTATCTCGCTGTGCAGGGTAGGGAAGAATCCTCAAAAATAAATATAAGAATTTGGACAAATCTCTGTGTGAACATAAAGAAATAATTTCCCTACTCCAAAGCACATAGTTAAAGAAATTTTTATGGTGGTAAGCCTATTCATCCTGAATTTTCCAATAGACAAAACATAACAGCAATTTAAAAAAAAAATATTCAAGAACAGAGAAATTTCATTGGAATGTCTAATTACTGATGAAAATATTACCAAAAGGATTTAAACTGAA
>PNEQ01036610.1:0-10077 GCA_003012365.1 Medauroidea extradentata | reverse complement strand
TTGGGAACTCTTTAAGATGCCGGCCTGACAAAACGGTAGCGTTTCTGATGCACGATGCTCTGGATGCATCCAGGTTGTTTTTCTTTGCCGATTTACTGACTGCCACGCGCGCTGTGATGCTATCTACCTTGTGCTAAAAGGCTTAATAAAAATCAAGTTCGTGTTCCGTAGCACGCATCTCTTTATTCATTCAGGGTTCAAACCCACTATTTTCCCTGAGATATTAGAGTGTGTTTCATACCGACTGGTGTTCAGTCGTGAGCTACGTGGAGCTGTGTGTGTGTGCCAATCACATTCGGTAGCTCACCGCGAGGTGGAGCCGAGTGGGGCATCATATATATTTTGCGACACAAGCGTGATGGGCAGACGGTACCATCACAGGGTCAACTGGTACTCTCTTATTTAAATTTGCATGGTTTACCACCAACTTAGAGTCCTGCCCTCCCGGCTTGCTAACTAAGAATCCAGGTGAAGAGTATTCTGAAGTAGAAGGCACAACTACCCCGGCCTTTAATAACTTGTCAATCTTCTGACGATAACACTCTAATTTAATTGGTGAACATTGGAAAGGCCGACTCCTAAAGGGAGTTTGATCAGTCACATGAAACTTATAAGGAACTAAGTCACATTTTCTTATTTTTTTCAGTTATCACATCTCTATAGTCCTTTAGCACCCTTTGAACATCAGAATTCCTACGCTCCACTTCCTCAGTGACAGCGTAAATGTTGTCCCTCTTTCTAGATTCCAATTTTACCTGGACTTCTGGGCTAAAATCAAAACATAGCAAGCCCTTCCTAAAGTCTACCTTGGCTTGAACAGCCCCCAAAAAATCCAACCCTAACACTGCCTGCACACACAAGCCTTTCACAATAGCAAAACTGAAGTTCCAGGAAAAGCCTGCGATCTTACAGTGCAATTGTACCGAGCCTTCACATTTCATGCTCGACCCATCGGCTGTAACTAAGTTCGGCACTGAGCCAGTGCACAACTTGCCCTTAAGCGAGGCATTGTTTTCTACTAATCGTTCCCATAAGTCCCAACTAATCAAACTCTTGGCTGCCCCGGAATCCACTAATGCCCATTCCTCTATGCTTTCCTGATGGTACCCCCACTGTACCAATATGACATTTCCTCTTTGGGTATTTCTGCCTTGACGCGAAGTCATTCGCAGCGGGGCTACAAGGTCGCGCCGTCCCTTCGCCCCCTCTCGTTTCCCAGACACTGTCCCTTCATGTGTCCCACCTCATTACATCGGAAGCAACGACGATCCTTAATTTCCACCTTGGCCTTTTTACATTCGACCAACCAGTGGCCTCTACCCCCGCAGTTAGCGCATCTGCCGATTCTCCCCTGCGTACCTTTTTTCTCTGATAAATTGGGCGACTTTAGTCCTTCCGTACTGTCCCGAACCTCCATTGACATAACCGGGACCTTAACATGTCCCTTATCACTCCTTGAAGTTCTATGCTGTGAAGGAAACTCCTTATAATATTCTTTACGAGTTACTGCACGGCCTTGAACCTCAATAGCTAAGTTCTTCAGCTCAGTTAAGGTAGTAGGGTACGAGCACAAATTACATTCTGCCCTCGTTGCTGGAAAAATGTTTTCCATGATCAAGAGGATCAAATTTCTCTCATCTCTCGCCTCCCCCAAAGCCCTGCTATAATCCACGACTGATTCCACAAAAGAAATAAACGACTCGCCCAGCTTCTGAAAACGTTTGACGAGACGTTTAATACAACGTAACCTGACGCCGACGGGACAAAACCTATTCAATACTCCGCATCGGAAGTGCTCTATACTACAGGTTTTCTCGTGTGACAAAACCTCCGCCAGAACTTGCGCTAACGGCCCCACACACTTCGCCGCCAAACCTGTCAACAAACTTTTATCCAAAATTTGTTTCAAATCGGTAATTCTAGATAACTTAATCAAAAATCCTAAAACGGGTTCTACCTCCCAGGAATCCACGCACGGCAAAGTTTTAATTAAATCGCGCAGCCATTTGTCATTTTGTTCCTTTACTAGACCCCAATTTTCGCGCCCTACTATCTTTCGTCTCTCATCCTCTTCCTTAAACCACGTTATCGCCCTTTGACGTAACTCGATAGTTGTTTCATCCTCTGAAACTACAAGCCCTCGTTCGTTTAGATACAGAGTTAGATCGGGCCGCCCCAGGCGGTACAAAAAGTCTGATGGTGCTGACATGCCTACGAGAAAAGCCGCAATATCCTGGTCAAGATAGCCTTTCAAAATTAATACCAATCGTAATACAATAAACACAGTTACAAGTTTCATTCCCTTGTTCAAGAATGCGCTATTCCATCAAAATAAATAAACCACTTGCCCCATAAGGGAGCAGAGTGGTGCAGTGAATTTGAGCCGTTACTTGGCCCAATATACTCTATGCAGCTGAAGGCCTCAAAAAACAAACACTCCGAAGGCTTAACCCCACGGATAAGCTCACACAAACAGGGCAAGACTCAGCAAAACTCTACCTATTCTTATAGATGTAGGCTGCAAGGGTAAGGTTTGTCAACAGCATTCTTGAACAAAGAAAACTCGGGCAAAATCACTAATCACCAATATATTCAGGTACTTTTTCAAAGTTACAAGACGTTACAATGTTAAGCATACATCCAATTTGGGCTTCGTGCTAAATGCGCACAGTTCAAATTTACACACTCTCAAATTGTGTCAACTGCCCACCACATACACAATAAAGGGCCTGATACTTATTATAATAACAATCATACACATTGAGTTTTCCACCACAAAACCTTAACTACACTCATAACATTCATACGCATTTTGTTCATCTCCAGCAGTTTTCGTGAAATCAGAAGGTTAGAAGACAATCTCCTTGTCTGAGGGCGACATTAAATTTTCATCAGCTCATCGGCCTGTGCAATTCCAGGCACCTTAGCATTTTTTGCCGTTATGCGGCTCTCCCGGTCTCGCTAACGGCTCCGCTTGACATACAGGGAAAAAGGGAAGCTAAATGTTTGCTATTTGCCCCAGTTCGATGGACCTTCAAGGCGACAAATGCGCCGGCTCAGAAACAATCAGGGGAGACACCCATTTCTCGATGTTAACGCCGTCACTTAAGCGGACTCACCACACAACCGCAATGTCCCACGGTATTGCAATTTCCACATTGTCAAGCGACGCAGAGAGCCCACAGGAAGTCCTGGTTACCATCCGGCAGCACTCGTTAATCCACTTTTTTCACACTGAGGACGGCTTCCCCTCCTAGACCCTTCCTAGTCCACACCCGACACAAGAGTGAGTTTCTCTTGCTCGAGCGGCCGCCAGCTCGACTTGCCGACGCGCGCACGCCTACCGCCAGTCGACGGAACCAGACCACCCCTTCTCCTCCCAGGCCTACCCCTCCATGGCCAGTGGAGTGGGAGGTCCGAAGAGGAAAGGGAATGCGCCGGCACCGTCAACTGGGGCTTCCACCATTTATCACTCTATCAGAGATCCTCGAGACTTCGGGAAAACCAAGAAGAAACCCTCTAGAGAACCCAAGACCCAACCTGGACTCAGGAATCATCGTAAAAAATTTCCTAAAAGAAGGCCCTGTAATTAAGGGTGATCGCACAAGTGTACATACCGTCGGCTCACTTCTAAAATCCCAAGTCCACATTTCTAAGTTTACATTCCAGGTGAATTTGGTGCTAATTTTCATTGTGCTTCTAGTGTTAAAAGTCTACTGTGTGTTAGCTTTCTTCTATGCTCAAATTAAAAAAAAACTTGTGTTTGTGGGTTGTAGTTTGACTACAAATGTTGTTTTTTTGCTCTCTTCTAAGAAATTGACTTACAAGGTTTTAGAAGTAAGCTGACGATACATTACGGTGATATTAGTGATGGTGATCTTGAAGATGATGATCATGAACCTACAGAAGATAAGTGGGAAAGCCTCTGTTATACATTATGTACTAATCATTAATCATGTTTCTGATGGCACAGTAACTGCAGCCTCCTTTAATCTCATTATAGGCTTATTTACTGTACGTAAACTATGCTATTGTATGTTACTTTTGTATAATATCCATTTATTGGTGTAAAATGTTTGGTTTCTGCATATACATTATAACCCTGTTACTGTATAACATTTTCCAAGGGTCCTGTTTAAAAAAGTGTTGCATGCAGGAAACTGTTAAGGTATCAATACATTTACACCAATAAATGGATATTACACAAAAGTAACTTAAAATTTCATAGTTTATGTACAGTAAATAAGTCTGTAATGAGATTAAATGAGGCTATAATTCTATACCATCCGAAACATGTTTAATACATGCATTGTGTATAATTGAGGTTTTCCCACTTGTCTTCTGTAGGTTCATGATAATCATCTTCAAGATCACAGTCTTTAATGTCACTGTAATGTTCACTTATGACAATTTTCCAGACTTTTTTTTTTTCAGCTGTAATTAGTCCCCAGCTTAGATATTTAACTAAAATAATACAGTTTAAGAAAAATTTTACACGAGTTGTGGTTATTGTCTCAGAATAAGTGACTTTTATACAGGAAATGAAAATATCACTGTTGTTATAAGCAGGAAATGACAGCATTATAGGTACTTTATGGAAGAATGGTGGGACCAAAGGGAAGTGATATTACATGCAGGAAAATGATGTATGCGAAATGTTATAACAGGGTTCTACTTAACACTTTTTTTCACAGGTTCCTTGAAAAACGCTATAACAGGGTTCAACTGTATTTGTTTACAGGGAAAGCCCGTCACCAGGACACACACAAACTACAGCTTCACCAGCTGAGTCTGCAAGTGGAAGGTTGGTGCACTGTCGCTCCAGTATCAATTGACAAAGTTGGTGTGTATTTCCGACACGCTAACCCAGATGACCAATTTGTAAGTATAGCTGTATTGCACAAGTTGTTATCATGTACTTATTTTCTGATTTCCTATTACTGTATGTATCATTTGCTGTCTCCATAGAGCCTCTTTTATGTGTACTATTCGAAGAAACTACTTTTACAGTATAACCCTCTTATAGTGTTCCCACTTGTAATGTTTTCCTGGTTATAATGCTGCCTTCATTAGGTCCCTAAAACTGATTTGTAATAGGAAATTACCCTGTTATAATGTCTGCCCATTTATAATGTAAACATTTTTTCAGTCCCTTGAGAAACATTATAACAGGGTTCTACTGTACTGATGGCATGACCAGTTTTCTCTCAAATTTAGGTTATTCATTGTCTCAAATTTTGAATTGACAATTATGATTTTATATCAACAAATATGTTTTCACGTGTGTTAGCACTCAAATTTTGGAGAGTGATTGTAGATGAGATACCACAGACTATTAGTTTTCATTTATTAATTCACCTTACAAATCATCTGTCAGAATCTCTTGCAAGGACAACTAATAAAACTGTGTATGTTTGGTTGAGTAGTTTAGGTAGGTGTACATTACACTGGGATAAAGATTGGTTATTCTAAAAATTACAATTTTGAATATAAATATAAATTTTAAAGCCACTCATAATTATATTTATTTTAGTTATTTGTAACTGATGTATTTAAGTCATTTAAACTGTAAAACTTCATCTTATTACAGACTCTATGACTATATACAATATCTTGAAATTGCATACTTTTCAGTAAAGTCCACGTAGTGATTTAAAATACTTGCTGATTTCTGTTTGTAAATTTCCCTGCATTATGTGGCATATTTTGTCAAGCAGCCTGGAAATATATAACATTTATGTACACTGCATTTGAGGAATGTGTATGTACATAGTAATAGCACTAAGTTATCAGCATAACTAACAAGCTTATTTTCCTAGTTACGTATGCAGATTTACCCAAAATGTTGTATAGCTGCTACTTGAAAAAGTGTCATTTCATCAAATAGTAACACAATTATCAGAGCTTGACAGACAAGAGAATGGACTGTTTATAAAATTTAACACGTAATGATAATGCGGGAGTAATCAGACATGACTTACCACAATTACTCCATTCTGACTATAGACTCAAGATGGCACTTGGAACGCCACCACTAATGCACAATGTGGAAGGTGGGAAATTTAAAAAAAAGGTCTTCAACATGGCCTGAACATCCTGCCCACCTTGAAGTATCCACAGTTCAACCAACCACAGAGTTAAATGCTTTGCTTCACAATTTCCAATAATTACGTTATATGCAATGTTCAGTCTTTGCCTACACTACTACGTAATGCTATAAGAGGCCCGCATGGACTACTTAACTGTCAGGCTGAATGACAAAGCTGATTAAAAGGTAATTGATAATAGCAAATAGCGGTGTGTTAATTTTTTGCATGAAATTGTGTAATTTCATGCCGGAGATCATCTTGCATTGGCACTTTGGTCACGTTTAATTTGAAATTGCATACCACAAGGATAGCTGAAAATTATGTTTCCTCATGTTTTAGCTATTTTAATTTGTGTCCCCACTCTTTGCAACATCGCTGTTTACATGAGGATCTATCCTGCAATGTATTACTTTTTTCACATAAAAAAATAGAATCATAAATTTAACTTTACCCACAGCAGACATGCTGTGTAAACAATCATCATTTAACACAGCTTCATATATATACGTATGTACGATAAATATGTAGACTTGGAACTTTTGCTGCCATTACTATTGTCGCTATGGTTATGATTACAGTAATTCTAATACAGTTATATAAAAAATGTTTTCTCTTATGGGAGAGTTTGGAACAGGAATGACTCTGCCACTAGTTGCGCTGTTATCTTTTAACGACTATAGTACAATATGAAACAACAGTAAAATTAAATTTTAATTAGGCTGAGCAATGAGAGAAGGCATTATATTTTAATTTTAAAGTAACAAAAAAATGTTTTTGCTTTTATACTATCAACTGTACTTGATTTAAAATTCACGAAAGCTTTATTTTTGGTCAGTTAACACATCTCACCGATACCAGTTGTGTCGGTCAGCTGGCCAGAACTTATGCTAAATGTAATTTTTACAGATATAAAGCAAGGCGTCATAGTTACACAAAAAAGTTACTTAGATAAAATGGTACAAATTAAATCCTGATTAGAATGACACCAAATAGGGCATACTTATGACAGAGCAATTAAAATATTAATTTAAAAAAAAACTAACTAGTCAAAATTAACTGTGCACATCCTGTTAACCCTAAGTAACCCACCACAACGGTCACCAACATCCTACAGATCACCATCAAAATACAATGTTTGGTTACAGAACTGATAATAAAGGAAAATAAAAGTTGCAGGCAGCTATTAGGAAATATTTAACTGCTGGGCCCAGCATTCATAGATGAGCTGTCTTAAATAACTTCGCAGAGTCACAGACCCTCTTTGAAACCTTGAAGTGTAGAATAAGATCAGATACAAAACAAAAATTAATTGATGTGATAAATATTTAGATTTTAATGAGAATCGACGCACTTCTGCACTGCATACACTGTAAAAGGGGGGGGGGGGGCAGCCCTAATAGCCTAGAGTGGGTAGTCAGCTATACCTACACACATTTCTTCTTAAATGACATGGTAGCGCTTCCTACCCTATCCTTGATATAATAGGCCTCACTAAGCCGGAGGCTTGTGGGCTAGCTTAGTTGGGTGCTGTTTAAATACAGACATGTTAAGCACAGAAAAAAATGCAAGCAAAAAAATTGAGTTATACACAATTAAAATAAATGCATAAGAGGAAGATAAAAAAAACTAGGGCACCAAAAAAGCCAGGTACTTCACACAGTTCTCAAGTGGCAGAAATTTTCCCTGTGCAATAATTTTACTTTGATCTTTAAAATCTGTTATAGAATTGTGCTCCTTGTTCCTCCTTTCAGCAGAGCCCTCTGGAGAAGATAGTTTGGGTTTACAAGGTGATAAATGTCTCCACCATGTTCTTGTACCACGTCTGGTGATTGTCTAGTGTATTAAAGCATAGTCCCTAATAGTGCATAAATGTCTCCGCCATGTTCTTGTACCACGTCTTTTGATTGTCTGGTATATTAAAGCATAGTCGCTAATAGTGCTCCTTGTTCTGTCTTCGCAGTCCACTTGAGATAATACCTGTGGGATTCGGGGTGAAAATATCTTAGTCTTGTGTTTGTACCTCTGCTGATGATAGTTCAGTGTATTGAAGCATGGTCCGTAATAGTCCTACTTGTTCTGCCTTTCAGCAGATTCCCTGGATACGATGCTTTGGGGTTGCCATGTGATAAATATCAAAGTCTTGTGCTTGTACCACTGCTGATGGTTATCTGGATTATTGATGCGTAGTCCGTAATAGTTTTGTTTTTCAGTAGAGTCCCCTTGAGATGGTAATCTAGAGTTGCAGGTAGATAAATATCTTGGCCATATGTTTGTACCTCTGGTAGTGGTTGTCCAATGTATTGAAGCATAGTCCCTAATTGTGCTTGTTGCACCTGGTAGAAGTTGTTAATAAAATATATATTTCAATTGCTCCTGGTTTTTAGCAATTTACCATGTTAGTCTAAAAGCACTAACATTTGCCCACACTTTGCTGATCGCCATGTTGCCATTTATTTTTACATATGAGTAAAATGTCTGTTAATAAGAATTTTATTTTGTATCTTTATTTGTAAACAAGCATTTACTTATGTTCCTGCCTTTATCCAAGTGTATTTTCATGTTTTAAATGCTTTTGCAAATTGTTTTAAGCCTTGTACCAGTGTTTATTTCCAGACATGGCTGAGTGCCTGGACAGTTGTGTCAATCCTCTGCACTAACTCTTTAAAGTGCTATAATGATCAATCATGGGAAGTTTGCACATAAAATATATTGTAGTTGTTTGTTATTGCTTGAAAACATATTTAATGTTTATGTATAGTATATTATTGTGTATAATTTATGTACAGTAGTTTAATTGCACACTGGCATTTCATCATGTATTTATGTAACATAGTAATTTTGTGCCATGAGAGAAGAAACTTCTTTATGTAAGAGTGGCGAGCCTGTAGTTGCAGATAGCCTCGAGCAGCTGGTCGACCATCCTACTAACGATACTTTTTGGCTTCTCAGTAGTCATTAAGGAGGTCACTTCGCCCTAGTTAGTAAGAGTCGTCAGTGATTCGGCCTTCTGGTGTGGTCAGCCCGGGAACCCTCCTCCTTTCTTAAACACCACACTGACTGCGACCTGGTAATGGCGCCATAGGTAGCATCCTACCCAACCAACTCCACCTATCCTTGAACCTTATGGACCACATTGACTGCAACCTGGTAAGGACACCATAGGCAGCATCCTGCCTCCTCCTTACTGAGCTACTTTAACCCTAGCCAGGATGACTCATTGGGAAAGTCTATGCTGCATGTTCATGTTTAGATAACTACTTAGCGGAGACCTAACCTACCTACTCACTAAATCTCAATGTCTCTTGTCTTCATGCACCCTCATGCTAGTTAAAGTGTTGTGTGCTTCCCAGTTTGAGCTCTCATAAAGATGCTATTGAAGTTATGAAAATGTATACCAGTAACGACGAAGTAAGTGTTTTTGTACTGGCTCTCAGTGCCAGATTCTTAGCCGGGTATTGTTTTTCAGTCCCAGTGCCATGTGTTGTCAAGCCTCTCAGGGTCAAAGATAACTACAGCAACAAGTGAATCTGTTGCTGAGTACCTAAAGCCAGAGTGCCTTTGTACTCAGACTTGTATGGCCCAAAGCTCCCTGTTTGTATTATTATTGTGACTTTTGTTGTTCTCTTATGTACAGTAATATCATATCTTTGATCTCACCTGATATTGTAACCTATATCTACAACAAATTTTCAATGTTCCAAGCCTTGACTGCAGACAAGTACCAAAGAAAGTGTTATATTCTTGTAATATACCAAGTGACTGTTACGTATTGTGAGGTGCTCCACTACTCACCCTTAATTTTCGTCTAATATTTAGCTTTAAAGTAATAGGAGGGAGCATGTCACCTGAATTTGTTGATCCTTTTATATTGTATTGTTTGTTCCTTGCAGCTAAGTATTGGCCATAACTATTGAAGTCAGGATGTGTCGTGGGCAGGGTTAGAGAGTTGATAAACGAGAGCCTGGGGTAATATTCATATGAACAGTGA
>PNEQ01036609.1:0-21252 GCA_003012365.1 Medauroidea extradentata | reverse complement strand
CAAAAAGTACTAAAAAGCGAAATTTTAGCGCGCAATTGTATCTATTAATGCGTATATATAAAAAAATGTTTTAACTAAAAATCTAAAAAAGATATTTTTGTACTCTAGATAGTATGTTCCAACAACCTACAAAATTCTGTGAAAATCTAAAATCATGCAGCAACCTCGATTTGTTGATTTAAAATGGAATGACCCAGCGTGTCAAATTGGTGTGTAAGGTTCCCATTTTAGTCATTTTCCTACAGGACTTTAAGTGGTGACCACAACACTTCATTTTTTAATAGTATGAAGTAAAGACCAATGCATGTCTCTCGCTCTACACTTTAAAATTCAGGTAATATTTTCAGAGTTACAGCAGTCTAGAAACCTGTTTGTTTGTAATTTTGAGAGGCCCGGAAATTATCTTTCTGACACGCGTGTTGAATGATTGAAAACTTAGAAACATAATTTTGAGTGTGTGTTCTTTTCGTAGACAAACATAGTATGAATAATTTGAGCAGTTTCGCGGAAAAAGGAATACGCGTGACACGCTGCAACTACGTCCACGCATCAGTCGAGGACTTCTCTTAAGGGTGCCGCCTACCCGTGCATTAGAGGCTCAAAAGTAACGAGACATAAGGTCGACTTTGAAGTGTGTATCAAATGTAGTATCGCCTCAATGAACCAAGAGCTGAACTAGCGTGCAAACTTCCTGCCGAACGGTTCTTCCTATGGGACATCAAGCGGTGACCATATAATTTTATTGTTAGAAAGTCTGCAATTTAGTTCAGTGTAGGTCCTAATCTGAGTTTCACATACATCCAGTCAGTACATTTTGAAGTACAGAAGTCTGAAAAGGTCATTTTTGGCCACGTTTGAGGGCTTCGAAGCAGTGTTTTCAATAAGCGTGGCATCTGAATGATGAGGTTCCGACCTTGTCTGAAACTTGTTTTATTTTCGTACGTTAGTACACTGGACACATTTGAAGCATGGGGTAGGCGCTTGAACTGCATGCAGCATGTTCAGAGTTGGGTTTTTCTCAGAGACCAGTAAACGTGTGTCAACAGTGCTTATCTATGAAAAGAAAACACGCTTCAGACGACTTGTGGCTATGACTTAAGACACCACGTGCACTGGAAATATTTTATAGCCCTCAAACTTGGCTAAAATCAGCTTATTCACGCGGTTAATTCTCAAGTTATATATAATGGATTTGTACGAAATTGAGGTCTACAAGTACACTGGACTTTGCTACAGTGGCGCGTTGAATGAAATGATATGGTGACCACTTAAAGTCTCACAGTAAAATCATTACGGCTGGAACAAAGTGCGCACGTTTACAACTTTGGGCATAGAGGATATCACAATACATGTGTCGACCGACGTCACTAGTAGGGCCTCATCTGATTTCACCTCACACATCCAAACATATCCTTCACCAAGTAGCCGCCTCATGGATGTAAGCAGTTTCGTTTTTAGTACAAGAGCACTGATTGCACTAAAATACACTCAGCGCAAATTTTTTTCCCACATGTAAATCAAAAATTTTAAACCTCTGTAAACACGGATAAGGATAATAAAGCGTTACTAATTACACTAAAACTAATATGGCGTGATTTTTTCTGCCGTTTTGGTGCAGTACTAACACTTGATCTGATTCGTGGAGCTTTATTTCGTGATGTATAAATTATATGATTGTTTTTTTTTTCCAGTACCTGCTGCCAACTTTTGGAACAGACATGTTATCTTTCATTGGATGTAGCATTTTCATTTTGTTAGTGTAGATCACTACAGTCTTTATTTTTAGAAGACATTGCGCTACAGGCATCAGAACTGTGTATAATTTCACACTGTACATGCACTTCAAGGCCGTGCCCTACATACAGGCGGTAAAAGGGCAAACAAGGCAATGTAATTAAATATGTGTGTGTGTTCTGCGTGGAAGCAGTATGTGAGCAGGGAGATATCAAATCATTTTGCTTTGGAAGCGTACGGCAAGCAACAGGATGTGAGTGAAGTACCGCCACCGCCTGCAAATTCGACACAGCATCACTTCTTTGCCGCTCCCGACCGCACCACATTATAGCAACGATAACTGTGCGCACCTAGCTCATTGCGTAATGAAGCAAAAAACAGGAGCTGACAACACAGGACTAGCTGCTCTTGTGCACTATGAGTGATACGCTAGTAGTTCGTGCAGCACACTGTGCACGGCACGTGCGAAAATACAAATTTTTAAGAATTTCATATTTATATTTAAATATTTTTCCTCATTTTCCAACAGTGGTAGGTGAAATCTAAGGATACAAAGTCCACAGATAAGGCATGCCAACTGTACTATGCAAATCTGAAATTTGGATACTGCCCGTGGGAAAAAACTTCAATTTGGAAAAATTATAATGTATTTGCATGCTGAGACAAAATAGGTGGTTATTGTGCTATCTATGTACGAAACACCTGGAATTACAATGTGGTATCCACCACTGAAGATCTGCATAGTATAGTCACAATAGAACTGTACATACTTCACCCAATCAAAATGTATGTAACAGCATTGTATAACCCCACCAGAATTAACAACCAACAATTCATTAAATCCATGGAACAACACCTGGACATTATTCAAGACAAAAGCAGTATAGTACTAATAGAAGACACAATTTTTGACTTATTAAAATCAGACGAAACCGCAGAAACGTTAAAATTAACGTACAAGTCCTATGGTTATGACTTGTATAATAATCTATACCCAACCAGAACAACACAACATTCCAGTAGATTGGACAATCATGTTCTTTCCAAAGACATTGACTATGGCATAACAGTATCATACATCTCTAGTGCTATTGTTACCACACCCTCCAGGCCTTCAACATTCACTCTCGAGGGCATAGTAACAGCTCAACTAAACAGTCGGCTACTAATATTTGAATATTATAGATAGGAAATTTTATAACTGACAAAAGTAAATTGCCACTCTCCACTACTTCAACACCTCCTCTAGAAAGGGAGAATTCTGAAATAGTAATATGCAAACTACCAGACTTGTTTGTTAACAATACTTTATATAAATGACTTACAAGGCCAAGAGCTTAAGACTTCATAGTAGGTCAAAAGCACAAACCCAATTTAATAAACATAATTTAAAGACAAAACAAAAAAACACTTTGAATCACAATCCTACAAAAATAGTACAACTTCTTGAAACTGCAATACTAAAATCTGAATTTGCTGAATATTGCAACAATATCCAAAAGGCACAATTTAGAGTCAATAAATTAACAACCAATACATATAATTAAAAAAAATAATAATTTTCAAGATCAGAATGGATTATCACAATCCCCATTAAGCACAGTAATTGTGAATTTGCTCACAACATGTTTTGCTGGATGTTGGCATTTCAAGGGAGAAACCAATAATTAAAAAACTTGTCCTACCCTGACACCAAAGAATGATAGCATTTGACCTAATGCATCCCACCTGTCTAATCTCAACACAATCCTTCATCTAACCTGCACATCACAACAAGTAACTTGCAAAACTCATGTACACATGCAGTAGAAAATATATGAATCATCATCTTCCACAGAAACTCGCGACACAATTAACAGCTATAGGCCAGCAGAATTGCTGTCCTCAATCTAACCTGCCATACGACCTTCATGCGGTTGAATCATTTTACTCATTGCCAGTTACAAGCTAGCAAACAATCCCGCAACACATTGCAAGTTTACAGCCATATAGGCTAAACCTGTCTTCACCCTAGGTCCTATCGTGCCTTACAGCTCAAAATAACCAGACACAACCTTGTATGCCTGCAGTTGACAGTTGACTCCCCCTTCCCTCCGCCTCGCTGGCACATGCACACCGCCTGCCAAGCCAAATGAAACATTAGATACACAAGCGACGCAACCCTGCAAAATGCCAACTTTGTACCAGCATAACACAACTTACCACCCTGCTATATAGGATAGAATCAAGTTCCTTTATTTACAAGAGGCTGTGGCACTGGCAGGGATGCCACACTATAAGTGAT
Organism: Medauroidea extradentata; assembly: GCA_003012365.1. Classification (NCBI taxonomy): domain Eukaryota; kingdom Metazoa; phylum Arthropoda; class Insecta; order Phasmatodea; family Phasmatidae; genus Medauroidea; species Medauroidea extradentata. Next base: position 17,234 of record PNEQ01036609.1, on the reverse strand, counting down.
CGCAACTTACTCATAACAAATATAAGAAAAGATATAGACCTAGTCAAACAAAAACATATAAGAACATCACACATGTTTAACCAATGTGACAGAAACACAGATAAAACTAGACCTAAACTATCTACGTAAAGAAATATAGGATATTAAATTAGGGACCAAACTAAAAGCAAATAATGCATACAACAAATTTGAAGCAAATGTTGCTTGGACTATGGTGAATAGCAAAACAGCTTTAAGAACGAATGATGAAACAAGACTACTACATAAACCATGGATCACAAATGGAATAATCACACTTCCCATAGATGTGATGCAATTCATGTTAAACTAAATAAACAACCAAACTAACATCCTCTTACAAGAACATAGACTATGTAGAAACAAAATCACATCTCTTAATAAGGGGGATTGATCCCTGTCAGATCGGTTTTACTGTTTTTCTTATAAATCAGGGAATAGACGCATTGTTTTACTTTTTTCACGCTGACAAGGCATAGAGTACTGTTTCATTCACTTTTTGGAATCCATATGGCACTGTTTCTGTTAATTTTGTGGCCTCTGTAGTCACTCCCGTAAATAAAGCAATTTTTCCTTGCCAGCGGTTTCCCGTTGCAAAATAATGAATATATTATGGATCCAGCAATTACAGAAAATCGATTAAGTTGGTATCTATGCCTTCTCATGAAAAAAATTTTGATACTTCGTCTGGAACAGAAGTTATCGAGAAGAAACAGATAAATCCAAGGTGGCAGGGATCAATACCCCTTAAACGAACAAACGTAACCAAATATTACAGGATAAAATTTGATGAAGCAAAAAATTACAACAAAAAGCAATGGAACACCATTAATGAACTACTAACCAACAAAACCACCAAACATTACAATGCATGCCATTGTCTAACTGTAAACAATATAACACTACCAAAATCAATGAAATATGTAACATTGTCAATCACTTCTTCATAAACATAACTGTTAATAAACCAGTATACACCCAGAGGAACCCAACAAGCAATATGAAAATACACACTTGTGCATCCTCAATATTCTTGGGCCCTGTAAATGAAGAGGACGTAGAAAAATAATTACAGACATAAAAAACAAGAAAAATACCCTCGAAAATACCCCACATAATGATCTCACAACACACATCCTAAATAAAACTGCTGCCTTCAGAAGCACACATACATAGCTCTGCGTTAAGTCCTTTCAGGAAGAAATTTTTCCTGAAAGCCTGAAAAAGGCTAAAAAGTATTACCCATTTACATGTCCGGAGGAAAACGAAGTCGAAGAAATTACACATCCATCTCTATACTCCCTAGTATGTCAAAAATGTTTGAAACTGCCATGAAAAATAGACTGATAAAATTTCTAGACAAGCACAACTTCTTGTACCTTCAAAATATGGTTTCAGAAATGGGATGAATACAATAATAGCTGTAATAAACTTAATTCAAAATATACAAAATTCCCTGGACAACAATAAAATAACAGCATGTTTATCGATTGACTTACAAAAGGCCTTTGACATGGTTGATCATTATATTCTTCTAAACAAACTAGAAAGTATAAGTATCAGAGGGACAGCCTTGGAATGTTTTTACAGTTACTTAACAAATTGAACCCAGTACACAAGTATTAGAAATGGTTTAAGTCTGGAGATGGTAATTAAAAGTGGAGTACCGCAAGGATCAATTCTTGAACCTGTACTGTTTTTAATCTATATAAATACAATATTTCCTTTTAAGGGGAAAATCTCTATCTACGCTGACGATACAAACCTTACATACACAGGAACAATAGTGACAATTTACTGGTGGACATGCAAGAAGACATAAATACTCTCATAGGTTGGCTCAATACAAATAAAACTGCCTTAAATTGATCAAAAACAAACAACATCCTAATAAGAAAGCAAAATAAAGGAACAAGGAACAACCCACATAAAAAATGCACATGTAAATAATATAAACATACAAGAAACAGATAAAATAACATTTCTTGGCTAAACAACTGATAAGAACGTAACCTGGAATAAACAATTCATCATGTTTACGTCTGCTTCCAAGCGAACCCGACGGGCCATCATAGTGGCCACCCGACTCTCGCTGCTCAAGGAGGTGCATTTTTCAAATGCAGTAGATTTCATCTCTCATTCTGCTTTCACACTTTAATTACTCACCAATCACGTGCTGCATATACTAGCAGACCATCGTAACCGCAGGGATTAGTCAACCACATATTTAAACCGCCAGGGTCTCATAACTATGGTCATCTCTATGCGTGCATATTTTTATTGATTTTGGCATAATAAATTGCCACTGAATGGAATCCCATTGTTACCTAATTTCGCAGCAACTTACACCAGTAGCCAGTAGTTCATCAGGCATACTGGAGGCTGATATCCAGAAATGTAACCATTTCATGTAATGATCAGGTGTGTTAATTAACATAACCAGCATCCCAATGTACTACGGGTGGGATAACGAGCATACCAAACTGACCACCTCCTGAGACATATGAGTCTCAAATTGTAATAATAGGGAATATTAATGGCATCCTTTCACACAGCATACCAGTTCAGAGAACAGCTTAGTTCGCTATCCTGATCCCATCCGAAGGCGTAAAGTTTAGTGTCCCTACATACTGTCGTCATACCAGGTAACTGACATTGGATGTCAGCCCAATCTTGCCCCCTCCACAGTGTTCTCCACCCCCCACCCCTCGGAATAGGAGAGCATTGTCAGTAACAAAGGCAGTTGTTGTTCAGCACTGTGACGGGATGGACGTATATGTGCCGTTAGAAACTGTGTTACTTCTCTGTTCTGTAGGTAGTGTGTTATAAGCTTTCGGGCAAGCTGATCAACTGTGTGATGCCCGCGTTGTCAGAGGACGCATATCCGTTCGCGTATAGGAACTGCCCTTTGTATAGGTCCTAGGGAAAGGGTCGTGAGGCACAACCCCTGAATAGTGTCCTCAGGTGTTTTCCGCCCGCCCGCGCTGAAGTCCTCGGTAATTTACATTGACCGATCGTCTCGCCAGAGGAAGGAGAGGCACGCCACCGAACCAGCATGCCCTGAGATCGGCAAATACCTTCCTGGCCAGGCACAGACCAGGTGGCGCCCAAGTACTGCTCGCCTAAGTGTTTACCGCGCGTCTAAGATATCCCCTACTGTACACAATTCTGCAATGCTCTCAGCTGCCATTTTTAAAAACTGTAGGTTCTTATAATGTATAATTGTAACAATTCCATAACTTTAATAAACTGGTATGCCAATTGCAAAGCATCCATTTTCATAAACTGCTACACTTGTCTTGTGTTTACTTCTGTGGCAGCAAGTATTATGTATAAGGTAATTCCATAGAATCATCTACGCTACCTTCCAAAGAGGATTCCTTAACAGGCCTCGTGCAAGCATCCACCAGATCTTGTACTGGGACTTCATTCTGAGCTTCTTGGGTTGTCTATCTCAATTCCGAGAGAGAGCACTCCAGTCGATCTGGAAAGAAACGACTCAAAATAGGCTATTCTAAGTGCAGTGTCGGTTCGTCGCCTCCTTACTTCGGCAAAGTTCGGGTTATCGACTTCCCCCTCTAACAGTTTACTCCACCACCTTAACTTATAGTTAACAACCACCTGGACAAAAATTAATACTTGAAATTTCTACGAAAAAATTACACGAAAAATAACTTTTGGCATAAATATCACTCTTGTAAGTTAAATAATTTAATATATTAGTCGGTAAGAATGTAACTCGCTGATGATGGGATTCATATTAAGTAAAATAAAGAATATTTTTTTTGAAACTACTTACACGTGATATTTTGTGCGCAGTGTGTTTGCATTATGTTTTGTTTCAACACAACTCTCCACACAGATGGCTACTAGGAACTCGCCAAACAATATTAAATACAGAAAATTTTGTAGAAAAATAAATAAGCCAATTATGTATATGCATGTCTTAATAAATAAGCAGTGCTCAAATATACAACGCAAGAACAAGAAGTCCTGTATAACCACTAGTGAATTATTTTATCTTTACACTAACATGACAGTAATGTAAAATCATTATAAAAAATCATAGAAATACCATCTGAAAATTAATTTACTTACGACTTATCAACATTAGAATATACTCTACATAATATAGTGCACATTAAATATTACATTAAAAAATGCTAAAGCTAAAAATAAAATATTTTAAAAATGCAATAATTTTTTTTAAAATACAGATAAATTATATTCTTCATTTTAATGAGCATGACATTGTAGCCTGCAACGTCTTTATCCACTGTAATTTTTTTGAGTTTGGTATATCAGTTGGTTTTAGTGTAGTCGTTAAAACGGAAACATGCAAAATATGACTTTAACAAGCCATTACGCAAAAACTACGAGAGATAAAAAAAAAACATTGGAGCCTAATGTAGTCACATTTTGTTTCTAAAATAAAAAAAAAAAAATCTGGTACACATGAAAAATAAAAAAAATGGTGATGGAAATTGTGGTAGACTGCACCCTTAACTAAATAAACTGCAACAGCAGCAGTGCATGCTTTAACAACATGCAAACTTCCCAAGTTACCTTTTAAGTAACCAGCTTCCTTATATTTGATCAGTTTTTTAAGTCGGTGTAAAATTCCTGACAGGCAGCGGCAAACGAAAACCGTACAACTATGTCACACACATGTTAATCAATAAGAACATGTTATTCAGTGTTTATGGTGACATTTGAAAATATGGCATTTTTAAAGATCAATAAAAATATGCATGGGATTATTACTTTACATAGTTATCATAGGTACAAAAATAATTTGAAAGAGTCATGTCAATGTTGCAATGTTTTTCTAGGTACCATCCGCATTGTGGGTATTAAAGCATTTAATTGTTTACAACTGGTACATATACTTTAAGTGCTTTGAAGGAATATGACTTAAACAAAAGTGGGTAAATTCCTATATTTATTTCCTTTCTAGGTGACCTGCCTTGTCTGAGGTACGTATTTTAAAACTACAGTATATTCCTAAATTTATGTTGGTTTTTTTAGTCAGAAATTTTTGAGAATCCCTTGAGTAGAATTCATAACAAAGTTTTGAAACTGGTTTATAACTTCCTTTTAGAGGTCTAATAATTAATAACGAAAATATGCACTATGTTTGAAACACTTAAAAATAAACTTGTACTTAAAAATAACCGTAAATATTTACGTTAACATTCAAGACAGACTGAAATTTAAAATTCTATTCCAAAATAAGTACGCTTATTACAGTTCTCTGTTGTCAGCTCTGCAGTTAGATGGAACATGGACTTTATCATTAAGTTATTATATGTTAAGCTAAACTTTAAATATGTACAGTACATCAATGTTCTGTAACTAAAATTTATGACATATTTTAATAAAAATTTTATAAACCTTATCATCACTATTATTGAAATATTTGTGAATTTCCAAATAATTTTCGCTTAATATTCTGTAGTAATACTATAAAATATAAAATGATGAGTTTCATAGTCCATAACATATCAAAATTATTCGTTTTTACCTCATGTATTAATACTGAGTAACATAATTTAAACATATCACATGTAATATTCACATTCTTTACTGACAACAGAACATTATTTTTTTACACTACTGAACACAAACCAATTCACAAAATAAATAGCAACTATAAAATTTAAATGAACTTTATGAACATTGTGATTGACTTCAAATATGCAACTTTAGTAATTTATGATTTCAGTATACCTTTGCACCTGTACACTGCCTTCTTAAATAAAACTTGATTTCTAGCAATTCTTAGAAACTGTTTTTTTTTTTACTCAACATACACTAATTTTAACATTCACTTACCAAAACTGACTTCCTAAAAACCTTATATTATGAACGTGAAAATAGATGATTGTTTATAAAACTGACGTTTTTCAAAATTACAATGGTCACTTATGATTCTTGACAACCCCAGTGAAAACAGCCAGCAACGGTAGTGTAGATGGTAAGATGCTGGTCTATCGTGCGAAAGGTCCTGGGTTCGAAACCTGGCTTGGGCATGGATGTTGTGTTGTCTCTCTACCTCACTTCAAACTCACTGGCTAAGACGTCATTGTTACAGCACCGTAAAACCTTCTCACCTCACCTCACCCAGCAAAAACAAGCACAGTCATAAATTACAGCAGGTTGTGCTAGTGATAGATAGGCATCTGAAATCTTGCCAAAGGGCTCAATTCAACTAAAGTACTCCTTACTTCAGTCATCTGTATCCACTGAGTGTATTGTAACCGTGAGGTAATGCAGTTTTTCTTACAGACACAAAACAAAACTTTTTAACAAAAACAACTACAACTCTATCTTATTGTTTGCTTCTGTGAACCATCAACATGGTGCATACCTATTGCAAAATCTATGAAAAACTAACGCGCCATCTGTAGCATGCATTAAAAGACGCAATGGTGGATATTATCGTAACTGAATTAGTGGATGTTAAGTAGAGGCAGTCCTACAGCTGTCTTCAGCATTGTTAATTACCGTAAGTATACAAACTACAGACTACAATTCTAAATAAACACTTTCTCTGTTATAGGAATGTACTGGATCAAACTCATTTCACATTCAAAGTCAGCCATTTTATCTCAATAATTTACTCAGAAAAGCTATAAATAAAGTCAAAGGCTGAAATTCTTCAAGTGACTTGGTAGATAGAAACGACCTCCCACAGCGTAGATAACTGCGTGCAGTTTTTAGGTACGTTAGATTCCAAGGTCTGGCATCGTGTGAATTTGTATATTTTTAAAGACTGTCACTGAAATTTGTTTGATTAAATTTGTCACAGAAAGAACAACAGGTTTCATAAAATTACTTTGTCATAAAGGGTAAACATTAGGAACTGTGGCAGGTGGGGTACAGCATAAGAGTAGTGGGTACAGTTTGCACCGTAATCCTTACAGCTTGTGATGAATATTAGCTCAATCCCATCACTAACCCATATTAATTTTTTTACGTCTTTATGTTTTTAAGTTATATTACTCTTATTCACAATTACTTGTGTACATGCTTCAGTAGGTTCAGTTTTATGTTGGAAGAAATTATTGTAACATTTGTAAGTGCAGTGGTTCTTTATTATAGTGATTCAATTACGAAACAAATAAATTAAATTAATAGTATTTAATAAGAACACTATATTTGTTACTTAATATTTTTTACAGTTATGTAGTTAGTGTTAAGTTAGACAAATTTCCGAGTACTATACACAACTCCTTCAACATTTTTATATACCATGATGACTCACCTAAATTTCAGTAGTAAATATGCACAGCAATGTACACCACCAAAAATAATTAAAAAAACTTTTACATTTAATTTATCAGTGTCTACCTTTATTTTTTATTGATTTTTTTTCATTCCATACACTTCTGCTGCCAAGTTGTAAAGTGTTCCAAGTTTACAGATATCCTGCACATAATGTAGACATACTTGTAAACTTAAAGTAGTGTTGTCTGATAATTGTTCATTGCTGATAAGTACATACATAGGCATGTCAAGGAGACATGTTAGGAATAGTACATTGTACAATGTAAGCTGCATCGCATGACTTATAAAGCTATAAAACAATGTTGTGTGGAACAGACAACATAAAGAATGCAAAAAAATAAAAATAATTATGGAAAAGTAGACAGGTCAGTTGTGAAGTGTATATTAGTTTTTAGATGCCCAGCAGTGGTGAGATTGTTATTGGAAGGAATTCCACAACACAAGGAAAATATGTAAACATTACCAATACCTTTATGAATGCAATGTATTACACCACCCTCACGATATATTAAAATAAAAAAGTTTTTTCCAACTCATGTTCAAGAGTTTTTGCTACCCTCTCCCATACTGCTCACCCTGTCACCTGCTTGACTGTGTGCTATCACAGGGAATTATTGTTGCAAGTATAAAGCAGTAAAAAATCTTTTTAGTAAATAAAGATGAAAACAAGTACATGGGGCTGCATTGAATTAAATTGGAATCTTGTGTAAATGCAGCTTTCAGAAGCTTCATAGTCCAAAACTAATAAGTTCATGCTGAGCATTATATTACCACGTCACAAATTTATTACATTTATTTAAGTCTCGTCTGCTGTGAGAAGGTTGGGGTCTGGTTATTTCACAAGTGCTCGACTTCATGCTGGGCTCGCTGAATACTTGTTGCAAGTGGCTTGATTTCCATGGGTCAGTCACCTCTCTTAGCAAGAAAAACATTTTTTCGCTTGGTAACAAGGAGCGTTAGTTGTGAAACTCAGTGCCCGGGTGTTGGTAACACTGGGGTAACTGGCCAGAACTTTGCTGACTCGGCAGCTGGGTTCGCGGCAATGGCTAAGTCTTCGGACGCCATTTTTCGGAGAGTTGATCTTTGTCGTCTGCTGGGGTGAGATGTGTTGTCGGGTTGTTTGCGATGTATAGTCTCGGTCATGAGATGTTGGCCTTGAGACAGCAATCACCTCCCAAGGACTAGGATGTCGATGGTGTGCTCTATTAATGAGAAGATTAGTGTAACTACAGTGTGCATAGATAGAGAAGTCTGGTACCAAAAGGACTCGGCTTGGAACAGAGCATTGGACGCCCTGACTGTAAAGGACAGACACCATAAAACTTAAGTATTCTGCCTACAGAGGCCTTGGTAATAAGTTAATGATAAGATGGTCATGTTTTTTTAAGGAAGACGGAACAATTAAAATTAAAGGTAAAGCTTAAATTCGAAATTAATTAATTTCTGTGAAAACGATCGGGAGAAAGAACCAGCAAGCAAAAACAGTTGCTAAGATGAGAAGATATAAATGCTACACACCAAAAAACTGCAAGTTATAAAGGAAAAACAGTCTAAATGGTTGTTTACCATGCTATTAGTAAGCCAAGAACAAAAAAAATAATTTTTTATGTTGTATTTTGTTTTCTTAGTATTATGATCTGAATTTAATAGGTAAAGTATGGAAGTAAAAGTATTTAAGTTTAATTGGTTTTGGCAAATAAAGTGTTTTGGTAAATATAAGCAGTAAATATAGCTAAAAATGGGAGTGGTTTCAAGAGTTTCCCTAAGGGGAAACATTAAAACAGTCTAAAAAATAATGGAGAAATTGAAAATAACAATAATGATACTTCTTAAACACAGACATAAAACATTCTGAATAGGGGTAACACGATAAAATTATTATTGGGAAAGCTAGCAGAAAAAACTAGGCAACTCACAGAAAACAACCGCAATCTGAATTCAGTTAGACGATATGTGTACAAAATTTTGCAAAATTGTAAGGCATTGAAATTTCCAGAAGAGTAGACACAGAAGGTTCAGAAGCGTGACAGAGAGGTACAGAAGGTACACAACTAGGTACAGGCAAGGAAGAAAATTATCAGCAGTTGGAAGGTCAGGACTGAAGCAGGAGAGCAACATAACTTAAAAGTTCAGACAGTGGTTAAGAATATTCAGCGTAAAAAAAAGAGTTACAGGAATGATTTAAGCTGGAAGAGCAGGAAATGAAACTACTTTAAAGTGTATAAATTAACAGAGCAACAAGTCAGTGTGTAATTCTAATACGAGTTAAAGGGAGGGGAGTAAGAAGAAGGATGAACAGGCCAATAAAACTGTGGGGAAAAAAATAAAATAAAATTTTTCAAAAAAGCCTAGCCTACAATTCAGCCATGACCAAATGACAGAGAAGAGGAAAGGGGTGTTGATAACAGTGAAATTATGAAGTGAGACTTCAGGAGAAGAGACAAATAGACTGGCACACCTGGTGAACAGAGGTCTGAGACAATAGATATTATGTACTAAAAGAATTAAGAGAAATAGTATCAGTAGTGTTGCATCATGTGGCTATAGTAGGTATTGTGTACACTTATTATTATATACTGCTGAGGGTGTTACGACAATCTAACACTTCTGAAGTGTTGTTTGTTTTAGTTTAAACGTATGTGTCCATGTAAACTTAATTGAGAATATTGTTAATAAAATATGCTGCAAATTTTTTGCTAATGTAGTAATAATTTTTGGGTGAATTCTGAAATAACTCAAGTATAATGAAAGATGAAACAAGTTTATTTTAATTAATACATAAAATTAATGAAAATTTTCAGAAGCAGTGTTTTAAAAGAGGTTTTCAAGAGTTACTGAGAGTTGCAGCACACAAGTGGGAAATGCTTTTATAAAGTTTGTAGTAAGAATAATGTTTGGTGATTCCCATGTGATGATAGGATTTTTCGCTTGTGTTTAGTTTCTCTTTTGTTTGGTCAGCGTGTAGTTTGAGGTGGCGATAATCTTGACAGGGCTGTGCTCTCAAATTCGTAACTATTCATGTTAAAAGGTATAAACCTTTGCAACAAAACATTTTGGTCTTTCAGACCGGATAGTGAGGCGACAGAATGCTTAATTACATCTTTCAATATTATATTCAGAAACATGATAAACGTACGAAGGATTGGCTCGGCAAGCAATTGGTTGAGGTAAGTGTCCACCATAACCACACGTGATAATTATCTCTGCCAAGGCTGTTTCGAAAGCTAGAACCTACATGCTATGAGATAACTCATCGTAATAGAGGGAAGAGCAGTAATAATTTTGTCAAGTCATGTGAAATTAATAAAAACAAAGTGCTGCTTGTTGGTGGGTACTTATGGATGCTGAGGGTTTACCTTTGTTTGTTGTTTTGTCAGTTCTGAAGAATGGGTTACACAGCAGTCGTTCACTGTTCTTTAGGCGTCCTTTTTTTGGATACTCCAAGAAAGATATAGCGTGAACAGGTCACTGTAACACTTCTTCTCAGTCTCAGTCAGAGGAAGAGATTGCGAGAACGGGGCACGGAAAACAGGCCTTTTTGGTCGGTGAAAGTACATTCCATGCAATGGGCAGGGTGAAAAATGCCGCTGCGAGTGGTCAAGGCTGCTAGCTAGACTCAGGATGGTGCTGACAGAGAAGTGCTTCTCTAGCAGATACTGTTGTTGCGGATCCAACACAACAACGCCTGTTTGCAGCCACCTGCAGGGACCTGCCACAACTTTGATACAGCTTTGAAGACGATTATCTCCTCCTTGCCACAAGAGTAAATAAAATTGAAAATTTTTACGAGAGCAAACATAACAGAAGATTGGAAACCTTTGACGATATGTTACAAGGCGATGGTCATTGCAGACACACTGACAGAAAAAAAGACAGTGGCTTCTTCTAGGACAGAACACACTCCAAGGATACCATAACCCACAGTTAAATCACCCAGTTTCAGTGGGGAAATCAAAACATGGCAAATATTTGCTAATCTCTTTAAGGTATTGGTGGCAAATAATCCACAGCTGTCAAATATGGAGCAACTGTCATATCTTAAAACAGCAATGATAGGGGAACCATTCTCAATGATAAAATCACTGCCTCTCACAGAGAAGAACTTTGATGTAGCTTGGAAACTTCTTCAACTGCACTACAACAACAGGCGATAAGTAGTTCAATCACCATGTGAATGAATTGGTCAATGCACCCCAAGTTACAGCCAATTCCTATGCACTGGTGCTGCTGTTTTCAATAGGGAACATTCACATTTCATAGAAATGTCTAGAACTGCTCGAGATGCTGTTTTATACACATATAAATGTAACTATTAACTTTTTATCCCGTGAAAATCGGTAGGAATTGAGTTATTTGAGATTAAAAATAGTAATTTAGGCGGGCGTTATCACGTGACCGCGAAACGCTTTCTCACTGGTCTGACGTCACACCTTAGTATCCGCACCCGCACTCCGGCTGAGCTCATGGCAGATAGAGGCTATAAACGATATGTTTGTTGAACTTGCGGGAAGAAATGGGCTTTTTTTAAAAGCACAAAGTGATAATCTGCCCCGAGTTGATTCTGATATGATACAAGACTATTTTAATTCCAGTTACAGTACGTCATTAAAGCGGAAACGAAATGAATTAAATTACAAAGGAAAGTTACTCATACTTATCTCTAAAGTACGGTACATTATCGACAAGTAACATAAAACGTACATGTGAGTAGTCATGGTACGACACTACTCAAAATGCTGTACTGGTATTAAAAACAATTGCCTCGCCCCTCAGGGGCGTCATTTCAGATTTTTCTGGGGGGGGGGGGGTGCAAGATTTTGTTTTTCGGCGACAGTGACCTTGTTGCATCTTTTTTATTAATTTTTATTAATTAAGCATGTATAAATTAGATACTTTAATAATAAAACATCAGTTTTACGTGTTTAAGTTAGCATTATAGCCCCTCCCAATATAATGAAGTACCAGTACTGAAAGCCATAACCGTTCGTGGTTTGCGTGACGGAAGCGCCATTCATGACCGTAGGAATGTTACGTGGAAAATTTAATATTTTACGCGAAAATACGTACTGCGGACGTTGTTTGCCTGTAGTGACATACTGTAAGTCACATGTGAATCAGAAACATTCTGGTTCTTTTAATTACCGTAGGCCTACCTTGAAGTTACGATACCGTCGCAGGCACACTCACCCATTGCCGGTGGTCGCGGGCGCAACTTAGCCGGTAGGACTATCCCAGCGGCCGCTACGCGAGTATACCGTTTTTGCGGTGCAGTGACAGCACTCGGCCCATTTAGTATCAAATACAGAATGTCCCGAAAAATACCTTCCGATATTTACACAGGTTAAAGCAAGACGAAAACACTGTTCACCTAAACTCAATATTAAGGGCGTTATGATAAGTTAAAGATGAACGTTTTAAACCGTATTTTCCCAAAATATGGGAAACTACGCCACATATAAAAACAATATTGTCATCATTGCTTAATGTTATTGGGATCTTCAAACCAACAGCATATGGTGCTTGATATAGGTGGTTCGGGATAAAGTGAGAACTCGAAATAGCCCTGCTAAAGTTCTATTTACAGCCAACTCGTATATTTTCACGCGTAACGGCTAACGACGGGAAATGTCTAACCTCTCTGGACAACTCACTCGATGTTTGCGCGTGTATGATAAATTGTGCAGTCTGTATGAATCGATAAAGTTTATTTAAAAAAATATATATTAATAATATAAAATACAGTAATGTCAATTTCGGTTGCGTTTGTTTCTATATTGTTGTATTTAAATAGGAAAATACATGGAAATATACTGAGTAACTTCGCTGCCAACCATACAAACAGTAAGACAACTATAGTTAATGTTAAATTATACGCAGTCGCGGCTAGTGATATTTTTCAAAGGTAAGTTTTTAGTGCTCACTTTATCCCGAATGACCTATTCCTTCCACCATTTGGAAAGCAGCAGAGGTGGCTACCCTCTAATTAAATACAACTAATTTTATCAGGTTTTCTCTACATTTGAAGGTGTTTCTTTTTAGTAATGTTACCTGTGTAACAAAAAAGGTGCTCCTGTTGCAACTGTCTTTTTTTATATTATATCTTGCTTGCGTAAAACACAAATTAGTTAAGGTGAAAATTTTGTTCAATAAACAAACATTTTATAACATGAGCAAGTAGGTTACTATAACTTTGCGTGACTGTCCCAATGTTGGAGTGTTGTGACCATGTTTCATTAAAATATTATATATATATATATATATATATATATAAAAAATTGTCTAATGTATTGGCCTATTTTAATTGTTGGTACAAATGTTTTAATTAGGGTTGTATTTGAAATTTGTTGCTTATACTTCAATAACTCTATGACTGTAGTACTGATAAAATACTTCCCGTTTTCTTGTTTAATATTATAAGTCTATCTCTACAAAATGGAATCAAAGAGTGAAAAAGTAAAAACATAAGTATAGAATGAAGTACATACTAGTAGTACAAAATAGAAGAAAAACCGACAAAGACCTACCGTATTTTGATTTTGCATTACAACAATGTTTTCAGTTGTTTTTGAAACACTGATTGGTGTGTTCCTTTTCATTTGTGGAGTTCTTTAAATGGTTTGTACATAGTGTGTCTTCTGCATTCAATTTCAAACTGTCATTTTCCTTGTCAAATGATGTAAATATTGCAGTTATTTGGCATTCATTAATTCGTGCAGCCTTCAGTCTTATAAAGTAGGTGGCCTATTTAAATGAAATTAACTGTGAAGCTATGTAAATATAAAAGTAAAATTAATCTAACTAAATTATTGTTAATATTTCTGTCATCATTTTACACAGTATTTTTTCATTTACGCTTTATTTTTAATGTTGAAATAACAGCATAATGTGTGCCAATGTACACGTGTTTTTTTTTCTTTTCAAATTTATTTACAATAGTTCTTTGGTCAATGTGTGAACTTGGACAAAAAATAAACTACAATAGGCCCGCTTAATGTAAATACCTAAAAATGATTTTAAACTATTTAATCAAGTGAATCCCGTTCGATGTAGACTGACGTAACTCGCATTTAAGGTTAGTCCTAATGACCTCATGATGAAAGGTTTTTAAGAAATAGTGAATTGCATAACACGATTTCAGTTTTTTTTGTGAAAATAATTATTGCAAAAGTAAACTAAGTTACATTTACATACTTCAAAATTATCTTCACAGATAAACAACTGATTTCGGTGAAACATCTTCATACCATCGGCGAATGGCATTGAACCATTTCTTTCATTTACATGTTTCTTGCGGGACGGTGATGAATATTTTGTCCAGTGTTGCAGTCGAAGTGCTTGTGCACTGAGGTATTATGCCCCATTTAACGTTTTTATGATGATGTACTTTATTATTTTCCGTTCCCATGACGTTAAACCCTAACCACTGGGAGTAAACTACCGCCACGACCCATGTAAACTCAGGCGGCGAGCGAGCACGTACTAAGGTGTGACGTCACGAGCGGCTCAGGCGCGCCAGCCGTGTTTTGGCGCGCATTTAAACTGCAATATTTCCATTTGGCCATAACTTTCACATTTTTCAACTTAGAGCTGCGATACTTTGTACCTATGATATTTGTACCGAACTGGCTGTGAAACCATCGTCAGAAAAAAATGTGAATGTTGCCCATTATCCAAGAAAATGTTAGTGCACTGAAGGTGCTGGGAGTGCTCGTACAC
Organism: Medauroidea extradentata; assembly: GCA_003012365.1. Classification (NCBI taxonomy): domain Eukaryota; kingdom Metazoa; phylum Arthropoda; class Insecta; order Phasmatodea; family Phasmatidae; genus Medauroidea; species Medauroidea extradentata. The sequence goes on along the minus strand of PNEQ01036609.1, from coordinate 2,210 downwards.
ACTTGGAATCCAGTGAAACGTTACATTGTTATGCAGATATTTGCCAGTCAATTTTACTTTTGAGAGTTTATTGTTTTTTCTTAATTTATTTTTTTTGTCAGAGCTTATGTTTTTTCTCAAGACTTCTTTTTTTTCTCTAAGTATTTTGAGGTTTACATAAATACACTTTAGGGTGACGATAGAAGATCACTGTTTATTAAGTTTATTTTCGAGATTTAAGCCCTTTAAGCAGTGAGCTTTATTTTCGCAAGTGTGAAGCTTGTTTCGGGTAATGTGGCTGCGTGTGCAGCCTGACATGTCCATGTTGCTGTCAGTGGTTTGAAACAGTTGTGTGTGGGACACTGATGCTTCCCGGACATTATCAGGCTACAGATACGTGACCAATGTGCGTGGGGCCAGGCGCCAATCAGTGACGTTAGTAGAGATCAGTATAACCGAAGGGAGCGTCGGTTTTGGTGACCCGAGCTGACGGCGACGTTACAAGTTAGGGCTCTGTGCAGGGAGCAGGGAAGAATTCACAGAAGGTAACTGCTGAGATAGTTCTTAGCACCCTGGACTCAGGGAGGGTTGAAGTTAGGCGAATGAGCTGCGAAGACGAAGTTTGTGTAGACGGGCCGAATGGCGGTGATGCTCGAGGGGTGCATTCCGGCTAGACTCTGGAGCATAGGATAGAGCCAAGCCCAAGAGAGCAAGGGCGGAGATTGGTAGTGTAGTGTGATTGTGGCCACCAGCAACGGACTGATGTATCGGGAGGTTCTGGTGAGGAGTTTGGCGTTCAAATGTCGGCCCGGATGAGGCTGAGAGGACGAGAAGAAGATGTGACGAGCTAAGTAAATTTCGTTTGTATTTTTAGGAACTATATGCTTGTATGTAGTGAGTAGTCTGCTGTAGGTTTTGGATGGAAGGATGTAATGTAGAGAGAGCCGACGAGTGAGCACAGAGGTGGCATTTTACAATCTTACAGGTTAGCTCTGAATGATGCTTAATGTTGTAAACTAATGATGAGGGTTTCAGCTAGCACTTTTGTAATGTTAAGGCGAGGTCGGCTTAGGTCAGCGCAAGTAACTCCATGATTTTATAGCAACATTGTACCAATTATCAGGACGGAGGGCACCCTATCCTCGGCTTACCACGAAGGGCCTGACCTCACCAATGACACTCTTAAGAGCCATATCCATCAAAAGGTAAGAAACATCTGTCATAATCTATGCTCAGGGCAACCACAACAGGAATGCAATTAATCAGTGAGACAACGCCACAAACGTTTTTAGATTTAAATCCATATATTCAATTACAATAAATTACATCGCTCCTCCCTCAACATAATTCCACATCAACCTGTAGTACAAAGCCAAAAGCACTCTTTTGACACCAAGTCTCAGACAACATTCAAATTTTACAAAAGGACTTTTGTCCTAAAATATTCCCCAATGGCACTTGCCGCAAATAATACTCTTCACAGCTTCCTGCTTTATATTACATACATATTATATAATGCACCTATATAAAGGCAAAGCCCATAGGCTACACAATGTACACTTCCAAACAAAAGTTACACAGGATGCAAATATATTGATACAGCATTTATTGAATGGGTTAAGTGGTCTACCCGCAGGTAGTAACGGGCCTCAACATTCCACTTTCAACACTATCACTCCAAAAACATTAGCACCTCGCTTCACTTCTCGCAAAGCACTCCTACGCACCCATTTATACTCCTAGTTGACTTGGACAGCGCTTTTCCCATCTCTTCAAAGTTGCAAACAGCAATGTTTCAAAACGACTCGGGACTTGTCACAAGACAAATTCTTAGACATCCAAATCTGTTTATCAGACAAGGACTATGATAAACTGATCTAGTCTCTCCTCGAAACGGAAATCTACAAAAATTGGGACGATTCACCAAACCCTTGTGATCGCCACAGCCACCAGTTGTCAACCGCATACCTGAGCTGGGATCGGACCTTCCATTCGCCTCTCTTAGCCCAAAAAAGGAGCGGGTAATCACCCACGCTTAAGGGAAATGGTGCACGCTGAAAATCAGTCATGTGTGGGAATAAGCCGCAAATAGGCTTAAACCGTCCACAAACGCGTACTTGTATGCTATCAGTGCGCAGTTAGATCGTATATAACGCAGGGAGTCGCTTATCGCCAGTCAGTTGGCCGCGAGCCTTCGTAGAGCGAGGGTGCGCTTCACTTCGCTGTGCGCT